>JARYGA010027783.1:0-61389 GCA_030545235.1 Helianthus tuberosus
TTTACAAATTGGAATCAATCATTGTTAGTATTAACCGGATTAGGATGCTTATCAGATGTTTAAAACACAGGTTAAGGGTTGGGATTTATACATAGGTCGCTCAGAGGTATGTATTAACATGTCGACGCATTTAACCCCTCGTTTACGAATTTTATCATAACTTTCTCATATGATAACGAAACATGGTGAAATTTTTATCATGCATTCTAGTGAGCATAACTAATCGTTACAAAGCTTCGGGTTTGCTAAAAGGCCACTCAGAGGTATACTTTAAACATATTGACACATTTAACCCCTGTAGTTTGTAATCTCTCACTTTCTTTCACAATCAGCTTCGTATGATCCATGATTCATTCGTTTAAAGGTATAAACATCATGCATGATTATTGTAAAGTATATTTATGCATTGTTGACATTTTGAACCCTTATATTCACATACTTTCCTTGTTTGTCAACTTTAGTCCTTCTAATCAGTCCTTTACACGTTTTAAGTCTATGATACGTGTCGATACAACATTGGACATGAAATTTCGAGGTGTCACATCCTCACCCCCTTAAAAGAAATCTTGAACTCGAGATTTACTGAAATAAATGAGGGTATTTCTCTTTCATTGTGGATTCTACCTCCCACGTGTACTCGGGACCTCTACGGGCATCCCATTTTACTTTTACGATCGGTACATGCTTCCTTCGAAGCTTCTTAACCTGTCGATCCTCGATCGAAACAGGTTTTTCAACATACTTTAAGCTCTCGTCAATGTGCACATCTGTATGTGGTATGACTAGTGATTCATCAGCTAGACATTTCTTCAGATTGCAGATGTGGAATACATTATGAATACCACTGAGCTCTTCTGACAAATTTAGCTTATAAGCAACTGATCCGACACATTCGATGATCTCGAATGGTCCTATGTATCTCGGGCTTAACTTTCCTTTCTTACCGAATCGCATCACTCCCTTCCAGGGTGATACTTTAAGCAACACTTTGTCACCTACCTCGAATTTCAGAGGTTTACGTTTTAAGTCTGCGTAGCTTTTCTGCCTATCTCTGGCAGCTTTCAAGCGGTCACGAATCTGGACAATCTTGTCTGTCATCTCCAGGACTATTTTAGGTCCTGTCAGTTGGACATCTCCAACTTCCGCCCAACAAATGGGTGTTCTGCACTTTCTACCGTAAAAGGCCTCGAAAGGCGCAGCCTTAATGCTAGTATGGTAGCTATTGTTATAGGAGAATTCGATTAGTGGTATGTGGTTATCCCAACTACCACCCAAGTCAATCACATATGCTCGAAGCATGTCTTCCAAAGTTTGGATTGTACGCTCGCTCTGCCCGTCCGTCTGAGGGTGGTAAGCCGTACTGAAATTTAAGCGCGTGCCCAAAGATTGTTGGAAACTTTTCCAAAAATGTGATGTGTATCTAGTGTCTCTGTCAGAGATAATAGACACTGGTACGCCATGCAGAGATACTATCTTATCCACGTACAATTGGGCTAACATGTCGAAGCTATAGGTCTCCTTAATGGGTAGGAAATGTGCTGACTTAGTCAGTCTATCTACTATCACCCATATAGTATCATTGCCTTTCTTTGTCTTTGGCAACTTGGTGATGAAATCCATTGTCACCATTTCCCACTTCCACGTGGGAAGTTCAGGCTGTTGTAGCAAACCTGACGGCTTCTGATGTTCAGCTTTGACCTGCGCACACGTCAAACATGTAGCTACATAGGTAGCTATAGACTTCTTCAAGCCTATCCACCAAAAATTTGCCTTCAGATCCTGGTACATCTTGTCAGCTCCAGGATGAACGGAATATTTAGAACTGTGGGCTTCCTGGAGAATAACATCTCGAAGTCCTCCATAAATTGGAACCCATATTCGTCCATTCAATCTCAGAATTCCGTCCTTGCCATAGGATAACTGTTCTTCAGTTACTCCTAGCTTTTCTTTAGGATAGTTAGCTTCCAGCACAGGTTCCTTCTGTGCAGCTAACACCCTTTCATTCAAACTATTCTTTATCTCAATGCTCTTGGCATTGATTCGTATAGGCTTCACTCTTTCTTTTCGACTCAAGGCATCGGCGACTACATTCTCCTTGCCAGGATGGTATCTTATCTCACAATCATAATCATTCAAAGTTTCCATCCAACGTCGTTGCCTCATGTTCAAATCCTTTTGGTTAAACAGGTGCTGGAGGCTCTTGTGATCAGAATAGATCACACACTTGATACCGTATAAATAGTGCCTCCAAAGTTTTAGTGCAAATACAACGGCACCCAACTCCAAGTCATGGGTGGTGTAATTCTTTTCATGCACCTTTAACTGACGTGAAGCATAGGCAATAACCTTGCCTTTCTGCATAAGCACACACCCCATACCGGTGTGTGATGCATCACAGTATACCACAAATTCTTCAATCCCTTCAGGCAATGTCAACACAGGTGCATTGCTTAGCTTCTGCTTAAGGATATCAAAGGATTCTTGTTGCTTGGGTCCCCAGTTGAACTTAATATCCTTCCTAGTAAAAGAAGTTAGGGGTGCAGCAATCCTTGAAAAATTTTCAATAAAGCGCCTGTAGTATCCCGCCAATCCCAAGAAACTGCGAATTTCTGTGGGCGTCTTCGGCTCTTGCCAATTCATGACAGCTTCAACCTTAGCGGGATCTACCTGGATTCTACGTTCACTAACTACATGTCCAAGGAATTGGACTTCACGAAGCCAAAATTCACATTTAGAGAATTTGGCAATGAGCTTTTCTCGATGAAGCAGTTTCAGGATGCAATGGAGGTGCTTCTCATGGTCAGCTTGATTCTTCGAGTAAATAAGAATATCATCGATGAAGACGATGACAAATTTATCCATGTAGGGCTTGCAGACGCTGTTCATGAGATCCATGAATGCAGCTGGTGCATTAGTGAGTCCAAAAGGCATGACTAAGAACTCGTAGTGACCATAACGAGTCCTAAATGCAGTCTTATGTACATCTTCATCCTTGACCTTCAGTTGATGATATCCCGACCTTAAGTCGATCTTGGAAAAGTAACTCGCTCCTTGAAGTTGATCGAACAAGTCGTCGATCCTGGGCAATGGATACCGATTCTTAACAGTAACTTTGTTAAGTTCTCGATAATCGATGCACAGACGCATCGATCCATCCTTTTTCTTCACAAACAGGATTGGTGCTCCCCAAGGAGATGAGCTAGGTCTAATAAATCCCTTTGCCAACAAATCATCCAGTTGAGTTCTCAACTCTTTCATCTCTGTTGGCGCCAATCTGTAAGGTGCTCTTGCAACAGGTGCTGCTCCAGGAATAATGTCAATCCTGAACTCCACTTGCCTATCTGGGGGTAAACCAGGTAGTTCTTTAGGGAATACTTCTGGATATTCAGAGATAATAGGTATGTCTTCGATCTTAGGCTTTGGTTCATCAATGGTTACTTGTGCCATGTAGATAACGCAACCCTTCATCGAACACCTTGATGCCTTGAGCATGGACACTTGCTCAGGCATTTCGTACTTAGTATATCCTTGGATTGTCAAAGGCTCGCCACGAGTAGTCCTGACAACTACTTGCTTCTTAGCACAAACGATCCGGGCTTGGTTGCGAGACAACCAATCCATGCCTATTACTACATCGAAACCGGCTAATTTCAAAGGAAGTAAAGACAATGGAAAAGAATGGTTCCTAATGGATATAACACATCCATCTAACACGGTTGAGGCGGTTTCTAAGGTGCCATCTACTAACTCCACCTCATATTTCACACTTAAGGTTTAAACAGGTAAATTCAGCAATTTGCAAAACTTATTATCTACAAATGATTTATCAGCTCCTGAATCAAATAACACTCTCGCATAAACATCATTTATGAGGAAGGTACCTGTGATCACATTGTCGTCCTGGACGGCTTCCTTTGCATCCATCCGGAAGACCCTTGCATTGGTCTTTTTCCCATCCTCAGTCTTCTTTGCAAGTTTTGGGCAATTTGACTTGATATGCCATTTTTCATTGCAGCTATAGCACGTAGCATCTTTGATTTTCTTACAGTCTAGGGTCTTGTGCTCAGAAGACTTGCAAATCCCACATGCCCTTGGCTGTTGCTGGGATTTCGACTCATATCTGCACTTCCCGAAGTGACTTCTCTTGCAGATCTTACACTTGGGCTTATCTCCAGATTGATGCCCATCCTTCTTGGATCTAGACCCCTTCTTGTGGTCATTGTTTCCCCGGTGCTTTTTGTCTGACCTTCGTGAATTGTCATCATCACGCTTCCTTTTCTCGGCATCCGTGTTCCTCAGCGATCTCTGCCTGACCGCGTCCAGTGTGAGGGACAAGGATATATCAGCTACAGATCTGAAAGTAGCTGGCCGAGAGGCTTTTACACTTGTCTTAATCTCTGGGGCTATTCTTTTGGGTTCCGGGGTCACAAGATAAGGGACCAACCTTGACATTGTATTAAAGCTCGTAAGGTAAGCTTGGCAGTCAAGGTTCTTCATAACCAACGATAAGAAATCAGATTCAATCTTCTCAACCTCATGCTGAGGGCAGTAGTTTTCCTTGATCAATGTCATAAACTGATCCCATGACAGATTGTACAATGGGATTTTTCCGATAGCTTGGATTAATGACCTTCACCAAGCTAATGCCTCACCCTTGAATGACTGAGACACGAATTTCACCACATCCTTATTAGCGCAACCACTGATATCCACTACAGTGTACATCTCATCCAACCATGTCATGCAGTCTACAGCTCCTTTTTCCCCAGTGAAATCCCTGGGTTTGCATGAAACAAAATACTTATAGGAGCAACCCTTATTACGGGGTTCTTGATTCAGTACGATCCTTTGAGATGGAACACTTTGCTGATTTGAAGAGTGACGATCGTCATCGTCTTTCTTTGGCTCTTCCTTCTTGGAGGGTGGCTTGCTGTGAGCCTCAGAATGAGTCTTAGGCTTGGAATGCGGTGCAGATGGGGTCCTACTTCGAGACCCGCTATATTCATTATACTGCCGCTCTATTGCTTTTGTAACAGCATTGTCTATTAATGCTTGCAGTTCTGCACCCGCTATGTTAATTCAGGTATTATCATGATCCTCCTTTGGTTGACTGTTGATCTCATCCGAGTCAGCCATGTAGTTTGAACTGTTACATAAGATATGGACAATAATTCATTTGGGAGTTTATTATGGAATTGTCTCTTATGGCAATTCATTAACCATGGTAAACACAGACCATATTTGGTTAATTTGTTAGTCATATTTATTTAGGATTTTTATTATAATTTATCCTAAGTATAAAACAATAATAGTATTATTAGTAGCACAAAAGGCCTAGTCACAGGGACATTTTTAAATCATAAGCCATGATTTCAGAGAATCAAGGCATTAAGGTTTGAACATAGTCCATTACCTTTCTTTGACAGGGAGTCGTAGACTACTACTGTCTTTTGTCTTATTTGACATTTATTATGGCCCGTAGGCACTACATCACTAATGGATGTTTAATATGTGATCATCTCAATTGATGATTTAAACCCATGATTTATAGATCATCAGGTTAAGATAGGAATCTTTTGAAGAACTCCTATTATAAGATTGACATGTGTGATTTTAACGAATCAATTCTGTCAGGAGCGTTAACATGTTTTCAGATGTTAACAAGGATTTGAATCTTTTAAACAGGTCTTACCATCTTGGCCAAGTCTTATAATGACATGCAGGCTAGGTTATACCTTTAAGATTCTTTATTCAATATTTAATAGGCAGATTATTTTAAAAGGAATGATTTTTAATTTATTTATTTCATGTATAATATATTTATGCATAAAAATGACAAAAATGAAATTCGTAAACTTAACATTCCATTTAATATTAAAAAAAGATTACACATTGCCCTAACGGGACTTTTAACAGAACAACTTGCCCACGCAGGGGTTAAATCGATAAAACAAGTCCTCGCATGGGACTGATTACTAAGCTAGATGTCCTCGCAGGGAATAAAAGACAAGTCCTCGCAGGGACTAAGGAAAGACAAGTCCACGTAGGGACTAAGTATATAGATAAATGTCCATGCAAGGACTGATTGAAATGAGTAAATACAACACTACATATAGGAATTTAATGATCCCACTTCTTCTTTCCTTTTAACAAGCTTGCTAGGCTCTTGAGAAATCCTCTGTTTTTCCTACGTTCTTCTTGAAATTCATGTTCCACCCGACTTAGTCTTTGGAGGATTTCCTCCTGTTCCGGTGGGGAAAATCGTGGCGGCTGCGACTGCTGCCGAATCGGAGGTCAAGCAGGTATTTGATACCCATGAGCTGGATATCCCACTCCCCAAGGGGCTCCATATGGTCCTTCGGGATGAAGGGCGTTGTAGTTTGCCGCTACAAGGTACGGGTCGGCTTCAGCATAGTTATAATGAGTGTGAGCCGGCTGCTCAAATGGATTGTACGCCGTTGAACCGGCGTATGTAGGAATCGGGTTATCAAAACCCAATGGTGGCGGCGGTGGTGCAACTGGTGCAGAATTCACCTCTGGAATTGGGTTTGAGGGCCCACCCATTTGTGGGTCTTCGTGCACTGGCGGATAGTGACTGCCACTGGAGTGTTGAGGAGTGCTAAAGTGAAAATCCCCTCCTCGCGCGGATATTCGTGCGCCTGTCCTCCTACGCCTTGGTGGTTCTGGAGGTGCTTGATGAACTGGCGGTGGTGGTGGCGGTGGCGGTGGCGTGACTGCCACAAAACGCGAATCCTCGGAGGGATCCTGTTGCTGTTGTTGCTGTGGGTTATGAGAGGGTGTAAAATACCACTCATACTGGTTAAACCTCGCTTGGTAACTGTCTGGACCACCGTAGGGTGATCCGTGGAAGGATGATCCATCAGAGATCTCGATGGGATGGTTGGGGGTCCCGCTTGCAGGCACGACGGGATCCGTGTCCTCATCCATATCCATTGCATAGTCTCCTGAGAAGTGGTCTTCAGGTCCTAGTGGGTTAAAACCCACTGGTTCTTCGATATCGTTTGTCGGGTTGAACCGGCCCTGAAAGACAGGAGTGGGGTCGCCAAAGGAACGGTGCGAAACGGACCGCTGCAACGGCAAGAAGGAATGGCGAGAGTCTTCGGGCTCGTTTTCTGAGTGTGGCCCAAAGGAGTGACGATAGGGAGGCGTTGAGCTGTGCGAGACAGACCGTCTAGCGGGCTCCAAATGGTTCCTCCAATTTCCCTGAGGATCGGCACTCATAGTAGTAGAAGGAGTTCGCCGGTGTGAAGGCCCGGCCTCGTGATCGTTGGGGGCTTGGATTGGCCCCTTGCCTCTTCCTCCTTTCCGGAATCTCAGTGGCATGTTTCCTGTCAAACAATTAACAGATACAACAAAGAAATATAAAGGACAAAGTTATAATTAAAACAATTTGGATTAGTCCTAAGTTCTTTGTCTAGACTCGAAAATTTAGGAATGTGCAATTGTGTCATTGAGATTAAACACAAAAAGGCTAGTGTTTAATTCACTCAATGTTGGCTCTGATACCAACCTGTCACACCCCGATATTTCCACGTATTACCGGTGGGCCCGGTGGGGAGTATCGTGACGTAGTTGATATCATCATAGTCATACAACACAATATTTAAATGCACAGCGGAAGCAAAAGATAGATTCGTTTCAACTTTAATAAATTGTAATATTAAGTATCACAAACAGTTGAAAATAATCCACAGGTGGATCAAAATAAAAAGGAAACATTGTTCAACAGTTTTATGGCATCCAAGCTTGCGAGACTTATTGTGGATGCTAGGAGAAAGCCAGCCTAGTTCGCGTAGTACCTGCACTTAACCTTTTTGGGAAAATACGTTAGTTTACACTGGTAAATACAATTAACTGACTCATTTTTAAAAGTTTAATAAGATTGATTTGAATGCACGTGTCACAAAACTCTTTATAACTTGGGATAATTATTTGATTATAATCTTGTAAAAGAATTACATGTTCCTTATGCGTTCAGTAGCCCGATCCGTAGACCGGGTTAAAGATTAAAAGACACACCACATAATTTATTTATGCACTGACGGGTGTACGCCTACACCCCGTGCTCAGGTCGTGGCCATCTGTAAGATGATGCCAAGGATATCCGGGACATGGTCATTAACCCCCCAAAGGCTTTAAGCAAACAAAACATTTCCAAACAGAGCATATCAATGGTTTAACCTCTATTCGATTAAAGATTCAATGCCCGACCAAGCGGTATTTTGTATACCATACCCCAAGCCCGTATAGGGAAAATAAGTTAAAAGTATTTACCTTTGCAAGTATTAATCACAAATAGCGATGCGGGTAGCTTTTACCGGGTCTCCTATTCTGGAACAAAGGTTTATAATAACCTATTAGAATCCTAACGGGTCTTTAATTAAGCCTAAACTTAGACCGGTTAGTTTTAAAGGAAGATACGGTTCGTACGCATGATTAAGCGAAGACCGGAATAGAATGTGATTTAGACCCGACAATATTGAAGACTTGTATAATATGGGTAAACTAAACACATTCAGGATTTTGAGATAAAAACGATAAGGTTTGTCCCGTTTCAGCTAATTTATGCAAACTAGTTACATAAACCGAACCGAACGCGCAAGAGGCGTAACGGGTAACCATAAGAGTCATATACAGGTTTCCTAAGTTAATATGCCTTAAATATGTTGTGATATCAGTAGGATACCTTCCATTATGCCCAAAACGAGTTTAATCTCAAATTAAGCCCCGTAGGGGTATTTTGGTCATTTAAAAGATTATAAAAGAGATTAATTTTAAATTCTGAGATTCGGGTCTGAAATAACCAGTAAAATAACTTAACTTAATAGGTTATATCAGTTGGTGATAAGTCTTATATGCCAAAATGGTTTTAAACCCATACTAGGTGTTTAATACGCGTAAAAAGCCGTTTTAAGCGATTTCCGGGTTATACAGGAAATCTGAGTTTTTTGATCAGGTTATAAAGTTCAAAATACTTCATTTATTAAATAAAATCAGTATCAATTGAATTGGTGTCAAAATACTATGTAGAACTCATTTTATGAACAAAAGGGTATAATCGGTAATAACCGAATCAAGGCGATAACCCCATGTTAAGATCAGTTTAAAAATAATTAAAAACCTTCAAAAATCCCAAAATATTATATTACATCAGTGGGTAAAAGGTTTGGTGTCAAAAATTGGGTTTAGATAGGCTTTATGCTAATTGCGCCGTTTAATTAACAAAAAGCTTTTTAAGTGCGCTATTGAGCATAACTCCTAATCTAGACCTCTAACTGATATGAAATTTTAGGGACATGTTTATAAATCTGTAGCAAGGATTATTGTCCTTTCACATTTCCAAAATTCTCGTTTGAAGGTAAAAAGGGCATTATGGTCAACATATAAGCAATTAACGGAATCATGCATATGTATTGGATAACTATTGAACCAAGTTGTATAATCTCAGATGGTTATACTAACATGTATCCTGGTCCAAATAAATCTCTAAGGCATTTCTAAACTATGCTCAAATGGGTCAGAACTGAAAGTCAAAGCAAAAGTCAAATTATGCGACTTTCGGTTCCGAACCGGGTCTCTACTGAAAATTTTCGGGGTGAACATGTTTAGACATGTTCTTACATTAATTACCAAGTTATATTAATGATAAAATAGGTTACATGGATCCTACATTGCTAATTATGTATTAATTTGAAAATAAGTATTTTGTTGACTTTTTAAAGTTAGCTTTGACCCGACAATTGACCTAGTTAGAGTGGGAATCAGAGAGTACCCTTTTAAGGGTTTATTATCCACATAATTACCTACTTATAGGTACTTTTAATTCGAGATTTGACTGAACAATTATTGATTAATCTCGAAGTCAAACCTAAATTACGATGGTTTGACTTTTAGCTAATTAACTAAGCTAAACTGAATTAGGAAGGGTTAAAGAAGCTTACCAAAGTCCTATGCACGACTAGTGATGCTTAGGGAAGGCTCTTGAGCTCCAGAAATGATCAGAAGTTGAGTTTGGAATGAATGATCAAAGTTGCAACAATGAGGCCTTTATATAGTGCCTTTGATTGCTTGTGATCATGACAAACAACTCTAGGATTGATCCCTGATCAATTACAAGTGTCCCTAGTGCCTAAGAACTAGTTTAGGTTGCACATGGTAGTGAAAAATATCCATTTAAGTCGGTTAAACTCGTTAAACAGGAAGCTGTCTCGTTTTCTGTTACTGGGGCTGTCTTACGGACCGTAAGGCAAGACCTTTACGGTCCGTAAGCCTTTACCAGAAGGCAAAAACTTGTGACCTTTCAAGCTTCGAACAGGCAACTAGATATTACGAATTTGGGCCTCTATTATCAGTATGGGGCCTCTTGATTGGGTCCTGAACAGTTTACACCACCTTGCCATGTTTTAAAGTTTTCCTTGGATTCTTTTAAAAGGCCATAAACGAAGATTGTCGTGCACATCCTCATAGGATCCCATTCTTTACAAATTGGAATCAATCATTATTAGTATTAACCAGATTAGGATGCTTATCAGATGTTTAAAACACAGGTTAAGGGTTGGGATTTATACATAGGTCGCTCAGAGGTATGTATTAACATGTCGACGCATTTAACCCCTCGTTTACGAATTTTATCATAACTTTCACATATGATAACGAAACTTGGTGAAATTTTTATCATACATTCTACTAAGCATAACTAATCGTTACAAAGCTTCGGGTTTGCTAAAAGGCCACTCAGAGGTATACTTTAAACATGTTGACACATTTAACCCCTGTAGTTTGTAATCTCTCACTTTCTTTCACAATCAGCTTCGTATGATCCATGATTCATTCGTTTAAAGGTATAAACATCATACAGGATTATTGTAAAGTATATTTATCCATTGTTGACATTTTGAACCCTTATATTCACATACTTTCCTTGTTTGTCAACTTTAGTCCTTCTAATCAATCCTTTACACGTTTTAAGTCTATGACACGTGTCGATACAACATTGGACATGAAATTTCGAGGTGTCACATGAAGCGTTACGTAGAATGGATGTGCAATTATGGCCTAAGGAAGACGGAACCTTATACTCCATGGGACGACTTTGGGGTTCCGACTCACGACAATTTACGTATGCTTATTCTGGACAAAACTTAGAAGTCAAGGTACTTGATCCATCCTGGATTCGACAAGATGTACCAAGACTTTTATTGGCAGCCCAGGATCAAAGCCGATATTGCTACATATGTGGGTAACTGTCTTACTTGTGCCAAAGTTAAGGCAGAATACCAGAAGCCATCAGGACTACTGCAACAACTTGAGATTCCCGTGTGGAAGTGGGAACAAATCTCAATAGACTTCCTTACAAAGCTACCAAGAACCCAAAGAGGTCACGATATGATTTGGGTGATTATTGATCAACTCACCAAGTCTGCACATTTCCTACCAAACAGTGAGGAAGACAGCGCAAGGAAATTCGCAGAGATTTATCTTAGAGAGATGGTGGCACGTTATGGAGTGCCTGATTCTATCTCATCTGACCGAGATGGTCGTTTTGTGCCGAGGATATGGCAGACGTTTCAGAAGGCGTTTGGGGTCACGATTGAACCTTAGTACTGCATTTCACCCTCAGACGGACGGCCAGAGTAAACGAACGATACAGACCGTGGTAGACATGATACGTGCTTGTGTGATGGACTTTGGTGGAAGATGGGATACTCACTTGCCTTAGTGGAGTTTTCCAACAATAATAGCTATCACACTCGCATTCAGGCCGCCCCGTTTGAAGCTTTATATGGACGTAAGTATCGGTCCCCGTTGTGTTGGACGAAGACCAGAGATAAACGATTTATTGGCCCTGAGTTGGTTCAGGAAACTACAGACAAGATCGTTCAGATACGTGATCGTATCGAGTCAAAAACGTGGTATACAGAGAAGCTTCACCGACAAGCGGCGGAAACCGTTGGAATTTGAGTTTGGAGACATGGTTATATTGAAAGTATCAACTTGGAAAGGCGTAGTACGGTTTGGAAAGGCCTGGGAAGTTGAACCCACGGTATTTTAGACCTTTCGAGATCATGGAAAGGATCGGGACTGTTACATACCAACAAAGACTCCCAAAGGAACTTAGCAGTGTTCACGACATGTTTCACGTGTCTAACCTCAGGAAGAGTCTGACTCAAGAAACAGTCGTCATTCCCGCAAACAAGATTCACATCAACGACAAACCCCAATTTACTAAAGGACTGGTTAAGGTTACGGACTGGAAGTCCACAAAACTCGGAGAAGTCAAATTAAATTTGTTATAGTTCATTGGAATTCACATCATGGCCCAGAGTTACTTGGGAACATGAAGACCAAATCAAGTCTAAGTATTCACATCTATTTCACGACTCCCCTGCAACCGATAACACAGCTTGAATTTTGGGACGAAATTCTTTTAACGGGGGGAGAATGTGATAACTGGCACTTTTCCATGTATTCCGTACAATAATGAACAGTAATCTGTGCTTTAATGACTGTGTGTGATTGAATTAACAAGGCTAATGATTTTTTTATTATTGTCATATACATATAATGGCATTTCATGTTGCAAGATTTTTATCATTACTATATGCAACACAGCATGGTACAATTAGTGCACGAAACAAAGTTAGCACAATTATCAAACAAACTAGAAGTACTGACGGGAGTTCAGTACTTAGACAGACGTGATGTTAAGACACAGAACGAGCCCGAAACCAAGAGTTACACTAGAATAGTGTGTAGGAAAGTAGGGATCATAAAACTGCTTACCTAGTGATGATTTGGGTGCCGGGAAGTGCCAGAAACACACTAAAACTGCAGAATTCTGCAGAAAATAACCAAATTCAGCAATTTTCAGCATTTTAACAACTAAATCTAATGCGGAATTATGGTTTAATGCTCCAGAATACCTTCCTAAGTGCCGGGAATCAAAACTGTCATAAAAGACTACATAAAGCACACTAAACTGCGTATTTTAGCACTTTAACGAACCGGTAACCAACCGAACAACCGGACACTACCCGAAACACCAAATTTTCACTAGAAGCATTGTTTTAGCGTTACGAAGCTAGTATTGGTCACCGAACATCATAACACATCCTATAAACCCCAAACACATATAATGCTAACCAATACACTTGAAATCCAACTAAAATCCCTAACTTAAGATTAAAACCCAACCAAGACACCCCCCCCCCACTTACGGTTATAATGGGCCCCACATGTGTCCCCGTTTCTTGAATATTATATTAGGAGATGTTGAGATGATCTGGAACATAAGGACTTTTGTGTAAACATATGTTGGAAAAGACTTTATAAAAACCAATAGATCTAGGCACTTAACATTTCAACATTCACAACTTCACAAACTTCCTCCTTCTTCCTCCCAAACCTACGGCCCAAACCCCCTTCCATCATCCTCCATTTTTCAATCACTTTCCACACATTCTAAGATGATCTAGAGGTGTATCAAGCACATTCAAGAAGGGTGGAGACATTGGAACTTGAAGGACCACTCTCTAGAGCTTTTATCCTCCTTGTTCATCATCTTCTTCATCTTTGATCTCTTCCCTAGCCTTGTGCTAGTAGTAAGACTCTTGTAACTTGATTTTACTTCTTATTTTGTTGGTTAAAAGAATATGTAAATGGTTAATCATGAAGATCATGAAGAAACAAGAAGATGAACTTTAACATAAAGCTTAAAATCATAAGAATCTATGTTGTTTTAGTATGTGTATGAATCTTGATTGATGATTTCTTGTGATTATGATGTTAATCATCATAAGAAACTTGCTAGATTGTGATTAAACACATGATCTAGCAAGTGAGAGGATGGATCTTGTGAAATCAAAATGATCATCCTTTTATGTGAAATATGAACTTGAAAATGAAGATGTTTTTTTGTATGATGATGATTGAAACATGTTATAATTCTTGTAAAATGATGATTTCAAAAATAGTTTTCTCAAGAAACCAAGTTTATTTACAAGAATTACAAAGTCATGATTTCTAAGGAAACTAATCATATTTATAGTGTTAAATCAAGACTAGAAACATGTTTGTAACAAGAAAAATACAAAAGAATCATTTTTAGAAAAATCATCTTATAAGTTGTGAAAGACTAAATTCTTCAAGAATATGTTTTACAAAAAAAAAAATAACCATGTTTTAAAGGGTAACTAAACCTACTAAATAACATACTAGGTTACTACAAGTTTTTACAAAATTTCAAGTTCATGATGTAGTGTAAATTGCATGATTTTGGCTCATGGTGAGTGTTGATTGAATTGTTGTCGATTGATGATGATTTTAAAAGAAAATGATATGCTTTGAAAGCATGGAAACCTCCATTTTAAGGGGAAACTATGGCAAAAATTTTCTACAATTTAAACACTTAGAAAAATATTTTTAAACAAGTGTTTATAACTAAATTTTAACCATGGTTTTTCATATAAAATTTGCCATAATTTTTGTTATAAAAATTACAAATATTGGAGGTTGATTTTTGAAAATAAAAGTGACTAAGTATATATTTAGGAAAATATATATTTAGATGTCACAATTTGTGTGATTACTTGTATATTATGTGTAATATTTATATTATTTTAGGACTTGAAATAATATAACTTACCAAAATACCAAGAATTGTAATACAAAATATTACCAAAATTCCAAGAAAATAAATATATAAATTATACCCAAATTTGTCAAACCGAACAAGGAATATGAATTACATAAATATTCCGGAGTTAAATTCATATATATATATATATATATATATATATATATATATATATTGACAAAGAAATTAAACGGTATTTTGGAAACCAAAGAAACGAAAATTATGATTTTTACAAGTGTTACAAAAATATATCATATTTTTGTCAAGTAGAAAATACATTATTTTTTAATAATAAAGGATATATATATTTTCTTGAATTATTAGAAGATATATTATTTTGAAGAAGGTATATTTTCTTAAACAAATTTAGGATATATTATTCTTGAGGTTTATATGAAAATATAAATATTTTTTTCCAAGGAAGAATTGTAGATAATTTTCTATAAAAAATTTCTTAAAATATATATATTTTAAGAATATAAATTGGTGATTTTTATTGGTTAAAAATAATATTTCGGAAAATTTAAATACAAAAATTAAGTATAAGAATACTTAATAAATACAACAAAAAGGTATTCTCGTACGTACAAATACACACCAGAATACGCCACAAATACTTGGCAAAATACACAAGTATAATTATACCCATACTTGGGAAATATCCATGAAAGGAATTACAGAACGAACTAAGGCAAACATATATTATTCTGACAATATTCCAAATAAATGGATGAATATAATTCAAAGTAAAATATTATTATTTTAACTAATAATTATATACTTTGGAATATTATAATATACATCAATGATGTAACTCAAAATACACTAAGATTTCCAAAACAAGTCTTAATGAACAACTAAGACAAAGAGTCGTTACACGACCTAAACGTCTAATAAAACATGGCACGTGTGTAGGTAGTTGTATGACTCGTAGGAGGACCTTTGAATATACAAGATAGCTGGACGCAAACTTGTGAGTTCATGTCCCCCTTTTCTCTTACTGTTTTCGGATTTATAACTCTCGGGGGTGGAATACATGTTATGAATGTTCAAATGGTATGATTTGGCTATGAAATGAACTATTAGATCATGTGAGCATAGACTGAAATTGAAATGCCAATAACTCTCATAAGAATCATGGACAAAGGTTAGATCTAACGGGTACGGCCGAGCCCCACTCATGGTCCTTATGTGACCACTTAGAGTGCTTTAGTGTCTCAGTCGAGGTGATTCAACAACGGTCAAGGGGATTTGACACAGTCAAGGTGATTTGATACGGTCAAGGGAATTTGACACAGTCAAGGTGAATTTGACACAGTCGACTGGAATTCGACATAGTCGAGGGGATTCGACACTGATAATTAACTACTCGGATTGAGTACTCCCTATGTCTTCACATACATTAATGTCCTTGCAAAATATTAATTGATCTGTTCATAGATGCTTATCATACCTGTTTTCAAAGGAGTCTCTCAAATGTTTACAAGTTTATCAGTACTCATACAAAACGCATGAACTCGCTCAACTTTTGTTGATGTTTTCAAAATTACATGTATTTCAGGAAAAAGTTGGATCTTGGGCGCTGGTGTTGTTTCTGGATGTAAATTTCAAGTTTAGATGTCATCCATTTTTGTTGGTTTGTAACTTAATCAGAGGTTGTGTTGTTTGAAACTTAAATGACTGGTGGTTGTAATGTTTTGAACTTTATGAATGGATGAACATCATTTTGATCATATAGTTGTTTATTATAATCGAATGCAATGAGAACCAATCAAGTCACACGCATACGCTTTCGCAAAAGTAAGGGTGTGACAAAACTAGCCCATCTACCTTTAGCTCGATAATCATTTAACCCACTACAATTTTTAAACACTTGAAAAGTTAACCTAAATTAACAAACAATTCTAGAATCTTCATAGCAACAATTAACTCATGCAAGGCCCCCAAAACTCGGGAAGTCCCACAGCTGGTATATGGTAGCACACATAATTCTAGACCAAAGATTGAACCATACACAACGGAATAATATATCAAAAGTGAGTGCAATTGTCAAAACCAACAATTCAAGTAAATAAAAGTCAACAATTGTTCAACATGAGAATGCCAAAGTTCACGGGAAACAGGTAAACAAACATCGTCACTTGCCGAGGAGCTGCCATCCAAACTACAAATTATCTACTCACCTAACATACATGCTAAAACATCAACTACACTAAGTGAGTTCTGTAGTAGCAATTCAAACAATTTAAAACAGTTATATAAATTTTTTTTTTAAAACGTTTTCCATCAACATCTATGAAACTCGTCTACACAAATTTAAATACATCATTTTAACTCATCAATACGCCAAGGCAATGACTTGCCCAACATCGTCTATACAACCGTCAATGACGCCGTCTACTCGTCAAGGGCGCTGTCTATACTATTGTCATGACATCGTCTATAAAATTGTCAATAACATCGTCCACTCGTCAATAACATTGTCTATATAATTGTCAATGATGTCGTCTACTTGTCAATGACATCGTCTTTATCGTCGATATCATCATCTATAAGTTCATCTAATTTAAAGCACACGTAGGCATGCAACTTGGTTATCAAACCCTTAACACAAAAATACACGTATGCCTATCGTCATTTTAAACGCTCAACCACCTACATCTGACCCAAAACAGAAAAAAAACATAAAAGTGGGCTATGGAACTCACTTTTACGCGTATAATCACAGTAAATCCAAACTCAGTACTAAGCTTAGTATTGGGCTTACCTCGAACTTTTAATTAGTAGGTCTCAATTAGTGCAAGAGCGAAGCTAGCTTCCCGTCAAATAATTGCATGTTGAATCTGTATACTTGCTTTTAAATAGTGTAAAAAAAACTATAAAACAATCCTTCTTTAATATAATCTGAAACGTACTTACAATCAAAGGTTCAAGCTCAAGAGTTTTAGACAAAGCCTTTTTTGTACCAGAAGGCTATTGTAGAGGAACACCTCTGCAAATATAAACTAAAAGATAAAAGCTTTAGTAACCCAAGAGAGCCTTTTGAGAAGAAACAGTGAGAAGGATTTCTGACAAGAACAAAAGCAATGAACAGTCACGTTGTTTTGTGCTGGAACCCTTAGCAAGCAGCCAATAAATAGATATCCGGAGCAAACATAAACCCTAGCAGCCCTCCTTTTAGACAGCGGCCCAAGACAGCAGCCTAGTCCAAAGAGAAAAAAAGAACACAACCCAAACTGCAGAAAACCAAGAAAAGGAATTAGAATTGAATTGAGTATACATATTTAACATCCCCTCCCAATTCAATTCCTAAATAAATCTAACAACTGGAGTTTTTTACATAAATAGTTGTGCCGTGTTATATTCAATCCTTTTGTAAACAAATCTGCTAGTTGATGTTCAGTCCTAATTTTAATAATTTTAAAAACACCAGCTACTACTTTTTCTCTTAAAAAGTAAAGATCAATCTCAAAGTGCTTCGTCCTGTGATGAAAGACAGGATTAGTAGCTATTTGAATAGCCGCACTATTATCACAAAAAATTTTTACCGGAAGAGAGGGTTTTAGTTTAAGGTCTTCCAAAATTTTCAAAATGTATATAATCTCACACCCAGCCACATTCATGGCTCGAAATTCAGCTTCAGCCGAGGATCGGGAAACAGTGTTTTGTTTCTTGCTTTTCCAAGAGACAAGGCAATTGCCTAGGTACACACAATACCCTGTGACACTCCGTCTGGTAGAAAGACATTTTCCCCAGTCCGAGTTCACATATCCTTTCAACTCAAAACTATCGCTTTTACTAAAGAGAATTCCTTTTCCTGGAGAGCTTTTCAAATACCTCAACAATCTTAAGGCAATTTTAAAATGAGAATTTAAAGGTTTATGCATAAATTGGCTTAAACAATGTACGGCATAAGATATATCAGGTCTGGTCAAGGTTAGATAAATCAGTTTTCCTATCAATTTTTGATAATTAGTAATATTTGTTAATTCAAAGTCAGAACTCTTACTATTGACCAAATTTGTAACAACTACATTTTGTTCAATAGGGTTGAATACGGGTTTACTACCTAACAGCCCAAACTCATCAATCAAGTCAATACAATATTTCCTTTGAGACAGGAAAATACCCAACTCAGACTTGATAACCTCGATGCCAAGAAAGTATTTTAACTTTCCTATATCTTTTATCATGAATTTTTGACTTAGCTCAGTCTTGACTAAATTTATTTCATTCTCGTCATTACCGGTAACAACGATATCATCAACATAAACAAGCAACGAAACAAACACATTATTTTTACTTTTAATGAACAAGGAATAATCATTTTTACTTTGTTTAAATCCCATTTCAATCAAGGTAGAAGTTAATTTTTCGTTCCATTTTCTAGGAGCCTGCTTTAATCCATATAAAGACTTAACGAGCTTGCATACCTTATTAGAACCTATTTCACCATACCCCTCGGGAATATCCATATACACATCTTCAGACATTTCACCATACAAGAACGCGTTATTGACATCAAGTTGGTACAAGGGCCAAGAATTTTGAACAGCAAGACTTATTAAACACCTAACAGTTACCATTTTTACAACCGGTGAAAAAGTCTCATCAAAGTCAAGACCTTCCCTTTGATTGAATCCTTTTGCAACAAGTCTAGCCTTATACCTTTCTATCTCGCCATTTGACCTATATTTAATTTTATATATCCATTTACAACCTAACGGTTTTCTATTTTCAGGCAAATCTGTTATAATCCAGGTATTATTTCTACTTAGAGCCTCCATCTCCACATTCATAGCCCTAACCCAGTTTGGGTCCAAACAAGCTTCTTTATAGGATGTTGGTTCACACGTTTTATTTAGTTGAGACACAAAACACTTATTTTCGGCAGACAATTTTGAATAACTTATAGTTTTTTCCAAACCATATTTAACCTTACCCTCAATTACAAAATCATTAAATTTACTAGGTACGTTTACCGTTCTACCAGATTTTCTAACATTAGTAAATTCAGAAGTTGAATTCATATCACCCTCAGGAGAAGTACCAGTCTTCTCTGACCTGGTTTCATCAGATGTTGCTTGGCATCCATCCATTCTAGCAGCACTTTCAGTGTTGCCAGAAGGTTGACAGCCACTGCCTGGCATCCGTCCATTCTAGCAGCACTTTCAGTGTTGCTAGAAGGTTGACAGCCACTGCCTTTACCTTCAACTGTCCTCTCCTCATATAACAACCCTAAAGAAAACCGACACCCTAATATATTTTAAAATATCCCAATATGTCCTAAAATACACCCTATACACAAAAACGGACCCCGAATACCTTAAATATTATCAAAAACAATTAAAAATTTATATTTTGGGTTTGTCGCGGGCCGCGTAAACCTCTTAAGGGTCTTACGCGGGCAGCTAGAGATCAAGAATGTGGCGCAGCCCGGTGCTGACACGTGTCCGACTCGTGTTGAACCTATAAGCTGACTCGGATCACCTACGCCTTTGACCGGGTTTGACGCGGGCCGCGTAGTCCTTTGTTAACATTTATGCAGGCCGCGTAAAAGTCGAGATGTGGCACTATATATAGCAGGCATCGGGTTTCATCAAAACTCTCTCAAATCTTTCTTTCTAAACGTAAATCTCTCACAGTAGGAATTATACTCAAGTCTAATACCCCCTAAATAGCGAAGTTCTGCTCCGTTGTAAGTATTATAACCCCTGGATACGTATTAGATATGCTGCCCGATTGAT
Organism: Helianthus tuberosus; assembly: GCA_030545235.1. NCBI lineage: Eukaryota > Viridiplantae > Streptophyta > Magnoliopsida > Asterales > Asteraceae > Helianthus > Helianthus tuberosus. The sequence continues at coordinate 20,404 of JARYGA010027783.1, forward strand.
CTAGGGTTCCGTAACGGCTGTCGTGGTTCTGCCCGACGTAGTCGTTGGAATGCCGTCTCGGGGAGGGTATTACTAATGTTAAAATGGGTTATTATACTAACAGGTGTGCATTTGTTTAAATTATAGATTGTCACCAGGAAACCCTAAAGGATAATCTAAGACAGCAATGTGAGTTGATCCGCTTTTTGTGAACCTTTTGTTAACTGTTTTTACAAAACCTCACTTAATTAATTATATATTAAACAGTTATTGAGTATTTGTAAGAATACAATTATCATGAGTATGTTGGGGTTTTGTATACAAAATTTGTTACCACCTGGTCAAGGAGTAACATTTCCACAAGTCGGGTCTGACAGTACCATGGATGTTAATTGGTATAACTTGGAAACAAATGTAATTGCGAGACCGCCCTCAATACTGTACAATGGTTTTTATTTAAAATTGATTAAACTGGGATTCACTCACCAGTATTTCCCACTGGCAAATGTTTTTAAAACGCGTTTCAGGCATGGTTGCAAAAGTCGCTAGGCGCTCCCTAGTCGGATTCGGGAGTACTCGGGAAGTACTCGGCTTAGGCGGAAATTAATCGGGGAGTAATTGGCCGGGGAGAAGAGTACTCGTGCCTCGGCCGCATACCTTGCAGCGAGTACTCGGGGGGTACTTGTCACACCCCGATATTTCCACGTAATATCGGTGGGCCTGGTGGGGAGTATCGTGACGTAGTTGATATCATCATAGTCAAACAACCCAATTTAAATGCACAGCGGAAGTCTTGAAATATAAAATATTATTACAAACACAAATGTCTGATAATATAAAAGTATTCTGTACAGACTAGCTTGTAATAATCCACAGGCGGATCAAAACAACAAAAGAAGTTATCAGACTAATGGCTTATGTGAAGGAGTTGCAAAGTCCTCAACTAACAAGTCCTGAGCAGCTTCCAGCCAATTACGTACTTGTACCTGTCACTTGGACTTTGGAAAATACGTCAGTTTTCACTGGTAAATACACTCAACTGACTCATTTGAAAAGAGTTTAAGAAGATTGTTTTTGGTGCACAAGGCACGAAAATATGTTGACACTTTGATTAAAATGCTCAAGGAAAAATAAATCTTTTATACTTGGGACAAACTATATCTCATGTTATCAGTTTTACATAACTTACTCTACATACGGGGCCCGGTTCTATGTCGGTTCAAGATTAACCGACACACCACTATTCCCTTTGTAACACCCCGTGTTTTCACGAGTGAAAGTCAAAGTCAAGGTCAAAGTCAACGACCGATTTCGCGCGACATGACTCGTAGAATTGTTTGTATGATATTTAGATTATGTGGAGTAAATGTCGTACATTGCAATAATCAAACCATGCTAACCGTGTTTCAATCGACCTACGACTATGAAGGATAGGAAGTAACAATGCGATAAAGTTAATCAAGCTATGCTAATCAAATCGACATCAAATCGTAACTCGAGCTGTGCATTTTACTTGCCGTTATACGTGTGTGTGTGCCTTACGTGTTACCTGTGCATGTTTATTTTATGTTATTTTATGTTGTGATAATCAAGCGAACTCAATCGAACTCGAAGTCTAACTCGAATATAAACGAACCCGAACCCGAATCCCGAGTTGAACCATATAAGAAGTAGTTGGGACTGAAAGTAATTTGATTAGGAAACCCTATCGAATCGCTCGCAAATCAGAACCGAATCAACATCGCACCGAGCTCACCCAAGGAGGTGGCATCCGCACGGATGGCCAGTCCGCACGGATGGCCAGTCCGCACGGATTGCCAGTCCGCACGGATGACCAGTCCGCACGGATGACCAGTCCGCGCGGATAGCCTACCCGGGTGCGTGCCATGCGCACGGCTCACCCTTTCCCTTTTTGGCATCCTATAAATACACGGGTCACTCTCCACTTTTTTCCACTTTTGGCAAGTGACGTCCGAACCACACGTATTCTTCACCTTTTCTCAGATTTCTCTCAAGCCAGGTAAGATCTTGCACTAATTCTTGTACATCTTTAATCACTACACAATTCTACACATTTCTATTTTTCGAATCTTCCGTTTTAACCATGAAATAATCCGGATTCGAGGTATTCACGGGTGACGTCATCATGAAGTTCATAAGAACTTCAAGCTTGATCTCATTCCACCAAGAATATCTCAGGTCTAAACGATTTCTACAAGTTTTTAAAATAATCCCACCTAGATCTGAACTTTTCTAAGAGTAAAAGAGTTGAAAGAAATAAATCTAAGTTCTTTCCTTCTTTTCCCTTAAAACCGGTACGAATCCGATCGGTTCTAGTGTTCTACTTGTCAATAGTGATGCACTCGTTCTAGATCTGGAATCCTACCCACATACAACTGATTCCGGGGTTAACCGGGATGACCGTTCTGAGTCGCCGACAGGCCGAGTTAGAGTGGTTCCTGACCGGTCCAGTCACGCGGGTGAGAACACGACTCCAAGTGGTTGCCACGCAATCAGAACATCTCGATAAACGACAACGGAAACCAAGTGTAGACGAACGGAAGCAACCAAGCCAGTGGTCCGCACGGACAAGCAGTCCGCATGGACTAGCTGTCCGCACGGACTAGCCGTACGCACGTACAAGTCGTACGCACGTACAGGTCATACGCACGGTTGACATCCGCACGGACCACCCTTGGGACCCACTTTCCAAACAAGGTTTGAGTATCGACGAACGAGCAATCCGGACGGACGACCTCTGAATGGATTACTCTTCGGATCATGAGATACTAAGGCCTTAAAATGAAAATCAAACAATCTTCATCCGCACGGCCAAGCTCTACGCACGGACGGGCTATCCGGACGGATTGCCTCTGCCCGCGCGCACAGGCTGCCTACACGGACTACCATACGCACGGACCGTCGTCTGCGCGGCCGGCTTGAAAGGTAGAAACACTTTGGTGTTTTCAAAATGATACAACGAAAACTCCAAAGCACAAGCCATCATACACAAACACATCTTAGGAAGAAACAATCCACTTGAACATTTATCCACACAAGCAATCTATCCGTACGGATAAGTCGTCCGCACGTACAACTAGTCCGCACGGGTTGCCACCCGCACGGACAGTCACACGCACGGATAACCTATCCGGATGGAACACCATCCGCACGCATCACCATCCGCATGGATAGGTCATGCGCACGGATGACTTCTACTCACGGATAACTGATCCGCACGATCAGTCATCCTACCCACTCTCACTTGTACTGTTTTACGCGTCACTTATCGTTACGTTATCGAATCTATTCAGGCTAATCGTACTCGCTGTAAAGCGCTCCCTTCAATCCATATCACTGTGAGTATACTCGAACCCTTTTTGCTTTAACACTTTTGGGTGTTACATACGTTACGAATATTCAAACTACAACTATCACACTACTCAAGCTATTTCTAACGCTAAACCATTAATGCATGTTATACGTGGCTTATGAATGCTTGTTTGTTATGTTTACACATGGAATGCTGTCTACCTGCCTTAGCAACGATAGTACTATAGTTTGGACTCAGCACCCGTTCACACGGGCGTTGTTAAGGATCTTTTACTTGCATGGATTACGGTGGTAATCATGTATTGCGAACTGCCTCGGGCAGTCAACCCGCAGTCATTGGTATCGATGGATCTATGTCGATAACTAACGTGCTTCATTTCATTATGTGTACGTGCAGGTTATGCGTAAACGAATTCGAACTCTACTATGCTATTATCAAACTTGTGTGCTCACCTTTACATTTTATGTATTGACTTTATTTTAACGTATGTGACAGGTGCTTAGGTTGCTTATATGCTTCTCGGGCTGTGATGAAATTGAAGCTAGGAACTGGAGTCTTAGAAACCAATAAATAAATCGTCATGTTTAAATCTGAGTTGTCGGAACAGAATGTTTGTTTAGTTTTGTCTGTAATAACTTGTTTGCTATTTGAGACATGGTATGGGACATGTTAACTTAAATTGAATGGTAATGATAGTTGTTATGGAAACTTCTGGACAATCTGTTTCGCTCAGTGCCGCGCCCCGATGATTCCGCCATCGGTTGGGGTGTGACAGATTGGTATCAGAGCCATAACTATAGGGAATTAGGCAAGACTTGACCTAGTCTGGGTCGAAGTCTTAGAGACCTAGACTATAGTTAAGAACCAACAGACCAATTCACGCGTATGCGTAAATTCGCCACTATTACTTACTCTTCTATCATTACACTCGAAATTTTCAAGTTGTGAACAGGTAATAAGGCCGAGAATAGGTGTGAAAAACCGCGAACTCTCGACTAAAGTTGCCTAATCAGCTTGCGTTTTAGCTACAAACGAGGAGAATTATACCAAATCAGGAGTGAAATCCATATTTTGATGAATAATCTCCTCAACTTTTATCAAAAACGAGGACGGAAGTTACAAGATAGGGGTGAAACCCTAACCTTGACGACTCGTCCGCTTTTATACAAAACTCCACCAAAGTTCGATGGACTCCAACGATCTAAAGACACGACCCAACCAAAGGGAATTGCGCCAACGCCCGAGAATCGAGGCAAAGGCATAGTCCTGGAGGTCGTTGTGTAGGATCCTTGCGAATAGTTGAGCTACTTTGGTTAGTCGAAGTCTAATAGCCGCAGACAATCTACCTTCAATTTATCGATCTTTATGAAAATTTTAATGCGTTTTTCTGTTATTTGTTAACGTTTTGAGATACTATTGGTTTCGACCCAACACTATTGCTTCTGCTAAAACACAAAACCCATAACTCATCGCTAGCAAATCAACAATAGGAGCAGTTAGAATACTTTGTACACCCGTAGGTGCCTTTAGCGACTAAGTGTATGTGTTTCCTTGCTGTTATGCTTATGTGATTAGGAATGTTGTGATTATGTGCTCTACATGATTATGTGATTTTGTGCAACTCTGTGATTCTGTGATTATATGCGTTTACATGGTACGTATTACTGAGCTTTAGTAGTAGTGGACGTGTGAGGTGAGATTCGAATACATGTGTTGAGTTCCATGGCGATGTCTATTGCAGACAATGTCGTCTGGATCCCGTCATCAACTCTCTCGTTAGGAAAAGAGGGACAGGCGTCTTGCTTCCATCGTCGCGAAAGCTGTAGCAAAGGCTGTGAGCGGTGTCTGCGAGAATGCCAGCAAATCATCCGAGGAATCGAGGACTGAGGGTCCTAGAGCTGCCGCGAGACCTTTCAGTTTCAAACAATTCAAGTCATGTGGGTCGAAAGAATTCACGGGCGAAGGAGGTCCGACTGCTCTATTCCACTGGTTTGACTCTATCGAGGTTACTCTGCGACAAAGTGGTTGCCCTGACGACCTTCGAACTCTGAACGCTACCGGCGTCTTTCAGTCCCGTGCTTTGGACTGGTGGACGGCCGAGAGGAACAAGAGAGGGAATGATGCAGCTTACGGTTTGTCGTGGGATGAGCTCAAGGAGGTCATGCTGGAGGAATTCTGCCCTCCTCACGAGCGTCAAAAGCTTGAAGATGAATTTTGGCACATACATCAGAAGGATGGAGACAATGCTGGTCTCACTGCTCGCTTCAAACAGCTCAGCATTATCTGTCCTGACCAGGTCAAGACCCCTGAGATGACCATCAAGAAATACATCCGAGCCCTGCCCGACTGCGTCGCTGATTTCGTGCAAGCGGCTAAGACTACCACGATCGAAGAAACCTATCTGCTGGCCGCTGAGATCAATGACAAAAGGGTCAAGGCTGGGATGTGGGATAAGACCTCCAAGCATCTACATCAAGCCACTACTGCTACACCAACTACTGAACCCACGTCATCAAGCAACAAGAGAAAGAACAAGAGAAAGAACAGCTCCACCAACAAGAACTGTGCGATTTCTGCTGCACCGATCCAAGCTGTACCTGCTCAACCACGTCAAGTAGTGGCGCCTGTGGCCAATGCACCGCCTGCAAAGCGTGCATATACTGGGCCACACCCACTCTGCCCTACTTGCACCTATCATCATCCGACTGCTATTCAATGCCGCTTCTGTGCTCATTGCAACGTCTACGGCCACTTTACTGCCAATTGCCGTATTCATCAAGCTCCTGCCAATCAAGCTCTACTCACTGCCCCACAGGGTCAACAAGCTCCTCCGGCACCCGCAGTCAAAGCCAGAGCATGCTTCACATGTGGCGACCCGAACCACTTCGCCAACATGTGCCTGAACAGGGTGGTGAAACAAGAACCCCAGCAGCAACAGCAGCAACCACAGCAACAACAACAGCAGCAGCAACAGGCCGCACGAGCCAGAACTTTCAATCTCAACGTGCGTCAAGCCCAGGCCGACAACAACGTGGTGAATGGTACGTTCCTTGTGAATGGTATTTATGCTTCATGTTTGTTTGATACTGGAGCCGATAATTGCTTTGTGTCACTCGAATTTGAGAAACTCCTTACTCGTAAACGTTCTCGACTCTCCTCTGCATTCGATGTTGAAGTCACTACCGGAAGAACCGTCGCTGTAAACTCTGTTATTCGTGATTGCACACTTGAGCTCAACAATCACATCTTCTCAATCGATCTCATTCCGATGCAACTAGGAAGCTTTGATGTCATAGTAGGCATGGACTTTCTTCGCGAAAACCATGCCGAAGTTGTGTGCTTCGACAAAATGATTCGTTTTTCGCTCGCCAACGGTGATTCATTGTGCGTTTATGGTGATACTACTTCGAAGGGTCTCAAGCTTATGTCATGCCTTCAAGCTAGCAAGTATCTCCGTAAGGAATACAGAGCTTTCTTGGCTCATGTCGTAGCAGCGGAGAAGGAAAAGAAAGAGAAGAAGAAAGTAAAAGACGTCCCAGTGGTTCGAGAATTTCCTCAAGTTTTTCCTGAGGATCTTCCCGGACTACCTCCGAAGCGTGATGTCGATTTCCGCATTGATCTCATTCCTGGAGCTAATCCTATCGCCAGAGCTCCTTATCGACTCGCGCCGTCCGAAATGCGCGAACTCTCAACTCAACTCCAGGAATTGCTTGAAAAAGGCTTTATTCGCCCGAGCACCTCTCCTTGGGGCGCACCAGTCCTTTTCGTCAAAAAGAAGGATGGGTCGTTCCGGATGTGCATCGACTACCGGGAATTGAATAAGTTGACTATCAAGAACCGCTATCCTCTGCCTCGAATCGACGATTTGTTTGATCAGCTACAAGGCGCTACGTGTTTCTCGAAGATCGATCTACGTTCCGGATACCATCAGCTGCGTATACAAGAGGAAGATATACCCAAAACCGCGTTTCGCACTCGATACGGCCATTACGAATTCGTTGTCATGCCTTTTGGCCTAACCAATGCACCGGCAGTTTTCATGGATCTGATGAATCGAGTGTGTAAACCGTATCTTGACCGTTTCGTCATCGTGTTCATCGACGATGTCTTGATCTACTCCAAAACGAGAGCCGAACACGCGCAACATCTACATTTGGTTCTCGAGTTACTCCAGGGGAACCAACTCTACGCCAAATTCTCCAAGTGTGAGTTTTGGTTGGGGGAGGTTCAGTTTCTGGGTCACATCGTAAATAGTCAGGGTATTCATGTCGATCCTGCGAAGATTGAAGCTGTTAAGAGCTGGGTTACGCCTAAGAACCCGACTGAAGTCCGCTCCTTTCTCGGACTAGCGGGCTATTATCGACGATTCATCGAAGGATTCTCGAAGATTGCTGTACCACTCACTTCTCTCACTCATAAGGACCAGCCTTTTGTCTGGGGAACCAAACAAGAGTCTGCCTTTCGAACCCTCAAGTACATGCTTTGCAATGCTCCTGTTCTCACACTACCCGACGGAAACGATAATTTCATTGTCTACTGTGATGCTTCTAACCTTGGTCTCGGTTGTGTCTTAATGCAACGAGACAAGGTTATAGCTTACGCATCTCGTCAGCTCAAAATCCACGAGAAGAACTATACAACCCACGATCTCGAGCTAGGATCCGTTGTTTTTGCATTAAAGGTTTGGCGACACTACCTGTATGGTACCAAGTGTACGATCTTCACCGATCATAAGAGCCTACAGCACATCTTTAATCAGAGGGAACTAAACATGCGTCAACGCCGATGGGTAGAACTTCTCAACGATTACGACTGTGAGATTCGTTATCACCCAGGCAAAGCAAATGTTGTTGCCGACGCGCTTAGCAGACGAAGTTATCTGCTTAGCACCCGAAATGTTCAAGCCCAGCACAATCTCGAAGCCCTTATTCGCGACGCCCAGCATGCATGTTTCAACGAACGCACCTTGAAGAGAGAAAGAATTTACCATGATGGAGCCCAGCTTGTGAGCAAATCAAACGGGATATTCCACTTCTTAGACAAAATCTGGATTCCCAAGCGAACCAACCTGCGACAGATTATCATGGATGAAGCCCACAAATCCCGATACTCTGTTCATCCTGGCGCTGACAAAATGTACCACGACCTTCGATACAGGTACTGGTGGCCGGGTATGAAACGGGATATCGCCCTTTACGTCGGAAAATGCCTAACCTGTGCTAGGATCAAGGCTGAACATCAAAGACCCTCTGGCTTACTCGAACAACCTCCAATTCCCATGTGGAAGTGGGAGAGCATAGCTATGGATTTCGTAACCAAGCTTCCAACCACGTCATCAGGTCACGACAGCATTTGGGTTGTTATTGACCGTTTGACTAAATCAGCTCACTTTCTGCCGATACGAGAAGACTACAAGGTAGAACGATTAGCCCGAATCTACACCAACGAGATCATTTGTCGACATGGGACGCCTCGTGACATCATCTCTGATCGTGATGCTCGGTTCACTTCACGACTGTGGGAAACGTTTCAAACGGCACTCGGTACAACGCTTAATCTGAGTACTGCGTTCCACCCACAAACCGACGGTCAGACTGAAAGAACGATTCGTACGCTTGAAGACATGCTCCGTTCGTGTGTTCTAGACTTCGGTGGTAATTGGGATAGACACCTTCCGTTAGTCGAATTCTCGTATAACAACAGCTACCAGGCTAGCATCCAGATGGCACCTTTCGAGGCCTTATACGGAAGAAGATGTCGATCGCCTATTGTGTGGCACGAGATCGGTCACTCGCAACTAACCGGTCAGGAGCTGCTACAAGAAACGACAGACAAAATTTTCCAAATTCGAGACAACATAGCGAAAGCTCGGGATAGACAGAAACTTCTCGCCGATAAAAAGCGCAAGCACCGTGAGTATGTCGTTGGTGACTACGTACTCCTAAAGGTATCACCTTGGAAGGGTGTAGTCCGATTCGGCAAAAAGGGGAAACTCGCGCCTCGATATGTGGGACCTTTTAAGATTCTGGAAAGGATCGGAAAAGTCGCCTACAGACTCGAATTACCGGAGGAACTTAGCAATGTCCATCCGACTTTCCACGTGTCGAACCTCCGAAAGTGCATCTACGACCCCGACTTACATGTTCCTCTAGATGATCTACAAGTGAACGAAACATTACACTTCGTGGAAAAGCCTGTCGAAATCATGGATCGCAAAACCAAAGAACTCAGGCGCTCACGCATTCCTATTGTGAAAGTCCGATGGGAAGGCAAGCAGGGCGCGGAGTTCACTTGGGAACTCGAAAGCGACATGAAGGCAAAGCATCCGCAGCTGTTTAACGAAGGAGTAATGTCCGGTTAAGAAAGGCAAGGTGGCATACATGTAAATAAGGAGAAATCCCTTATAATCCTTTGCCTATAAATAGGAGTGTTAGGGTTAGAGATTGAGACTTTTGCTCATTTGGAGGTTAGAGAGAGAAACTAGAAAGAGAAATCTTGTACACGTCTTACGAATCTATTAAATCACGTTAAAACGGTACGTTTTTGTCTGTTCGATCTCACTCGTGCACGGATTCCGCACGTCGTATGAGTCGGATCGCAATCGAAACAAATCAAACCGGAACCTAACCAATAGAGTCACAATTATAATGTATACTAAGTGCGAATGATCCTCGCAACCGAGCTCCTGCTCAGATACCCCTTGTACTTTCGCTTATCATATCCGAAAATTATCAATTTTTAACCATAAAATCCTGGTTAATTTGACGATTTTCAATGATCTAAACGAAGGGCCCTCACACGTGATTCACGAATTAGTTACAGCTTCCGGCTTAATTTCGGGACGAAATTTCCTAAACAAGGGGAGGCTGTAACACCCCGTGTCTTCATGAGTGAAAGTCAAAGTCAAGGTCAAAGTCAACGACCGATTTCGCGCGACATGACTCGTAGAATTGTTTGTATGATATTTAGATTATGTGGAGTAAATGTCGTACATTGCAATAATCAAACCATGCTAACCGTGTTTCAATCGACCTACGACTGTGAAGGATAGGAAGTAACAATGCGATAAAGTTAATCAAGCTATGCTAATCAAATCGACATCAAATCGTAACTCGAGCTGTGCATTTTACTTGCCGTTATACGTGTGTGTGTGCCTTACATGTTACCTGTGCATGTTTATTTTATGTTATTTTATGTTGTGATAATCAAGCGAACTCAATCGAACTCGAAGTCTAACTCGAATATAAACGAACCCGAACCCGAATCCCGAGTTGAACCATATAAGAAGTAGTTGGGACTGAAAGTAATTTGATTAGGAAACCCTATCGAATCGCTCGCAAATCAGAACCGAATCAACATCGCACCGAGCTCACCCAAGGAGGTGGCATCCGCACGGATGGCCAATCCGCACGGATTGCCAGTCCGCACGGATGACCAGTCCGCACGGATGACCAGTCCGCGCGGATAGCCTACCCGGGTGCGTGCCGGATTGGCCATCCGTGCGGATGACCAGTCCGCACGGATGACCAGTCCGCGCGGATAGCCTACCCGGGTGCGTGCCATGCGCACGGCTCACCCTTTCCCTTTTTGGCATCCTATAAATACACGGGTCACTCTCCACTTTTTTCCACTTTTGGCAAGTGACGTCCGAACCACACGTATTCTTCACCTTTTCTCAGATTTCTCTCAAGCCAGGTAAGATCTTGCACTAATTCTTGTACATCTTTAATCACTACACAATTCTACACATTTCTATTTTTCGAATCTTCCGTTTTAACCATGAAATCATCCAGATTCGAGGTATTCACGGGTGACGTCATCATGAAGTTCATAAGAACTTCAAGCTTGATCTCATTCCACCAAGAATATCTCAGGTCTAAACGATTTCTACAAGTTTTTACAATAATCCCACCTAGATCTGAACTTTTCTAAGAGTAAAAGAGTTGAAAGAAATAAATCTAAGTTCTTTCCTTATTTTCCCTTAAAACCGGTACGAATCCGATCGGTTCTAGTGTTCTACTTGTCAATAGTGATGCACTCGTTCTAGATCTGGAATCCTACCCACAGACAACTGATTCCGGGGTTAACCGGGATGACCGTTCTGAGTCGCCGACAGGCCGAGTTAGAGTGGTTCCTGACCGGTCCAGTCACGCGGGTGAGAACACGACTCCAAGTGGTTGCCACGTAATCAGAACGTCTCGATAAACGACAACGGAAACCAAGTGTAGATGAACGGAAGCAACCAAGCCAGTGGTCCGCACGGACAAGCAGTCCGCATGGACTAGCTGTCCGCACGGACTAGCCGTACGCACGTACAAGTCGTATGCACGTACAGGTCATACGCACGGTTGTCATCCGCACGGACCACCCTTGGGACCCACTTTCCAAACAAGGTTTGAGTATCGATGAACGAGCAATCCGGACGGACGACCTCTGAATGGATTACTCTTCGGATCATGAGATACTAAGGCCTTAAAATGAAAATCAAACAATCTTCATCCGCACGGCCAAGCTGTATGCACGGACGGGCTATCCGGACGGATTGCCTCTGCCCGCGGGCACAGGCTGCCCGCACGGACCGCCGTCCGCGCGACCGGCTTGAAAGATAGAAACACTTTGGTGTTTTCAAAATGCTACAACGAAAACTCCAAAGCACAAGCCATCATACACAAACACATCTTAGGAAGAAACAATCCACTTGAACATTTATCCACACAAGCAATCTATCCGTACGGATAAGTCGTCCGCACGTACAACTAGTCCGCACGGGTTGCCACCCGCACGGACAGTCACACGCACGGATAACCTATCTGGATGGAACACCATCCGCACGCATCACCATCCGCATGGATAGGTCATGCGCACGGATGACTTCTACTCACGGATAACTGATCCGCACGATCAGTCATCCTACCCACTCTCACTTGTACTGTTTTACGTGTCACTTATCGTTACGTTATCGAATCTATTCAGGCTAATCGTACTCGCTGTAAAGCGCTCCCTTCAATCCATATCACTGTGAGTATACTCGAACCCTTTTTGCTTTAACACTTTTGGGTGTTACATACGTTACGACTATTCAAACTACAACTATCACACTACTCAAGCTATTTCTAACGCTAAACCATTAATGCATGTTATACGTGGCTTATGAATGCTTGTTTGTTATGTTTACACATGGAATGCTGTCTACCTGCCTTAGCAACGATAGTACTATAGTTTGGACTCAGCACCCGTTCACACGGGGGTTGTTAAGGATCTTTTACTTGCATGGATTACGGTGGTAATCATGTATTGCGAACTGCCTCGGGCAGTCAACCCGCAGTCATTGGTATCGATGGATCTATGTCGATAACTAACGTGCTTCATTTCATTATGTGTACGTGCAGGTTATGCGTAAACGAATTCGAACTCTACTATGCTATTATCAAACTTGTGTGCTCACCTTTACATTTTATGTATTGACTTTATTTTAACGTATGTGACAGGTGCTTAGGTTGCTTATATGCTTCTCGGGCTGTGATGAAATTGAAGCTAGGAACTGGAGTCTTAGAAACCAATAAATAAATCGTCATGTTTAAATCTGAGTTGTCGGAACAGAATGTTTGTTTAGTTTTGTCTGTAATAACTTGTTTGCTATTTGATACATGGTATGGGACATGTTAACTTAAATTGAATGGTAATGATAGTTGTTATGGAAACTTCTGGACAATCTGTTTCGCTCAGTGCCACGCCCCGATGATTCCGCCATCGGTTGGGGTGTGACACCCTTATTGGGAATCCATTATTGGGTATAATTAATTAATAAGCATATTGCATCTGTAAGGTGTATGCCTACACCCCGTGCTTAGGTCGTGGCCATTGCAATTAATGAGTCAAGGATATCCAGGACACGGTCGCATTAACCCCCAATGTTTCAGTCAAGCAATACGAATTAAAACAGGTTATTTGGATTTCCCGACTCATTGGTCTTTGAATCCCATACCTGACCATGCGGTATTTATATTACCGTATCCCAAGCCTGTAATAGGGAAAATAAGTTAAGAGTATTTACCTGAGCTAGCTCCTGTCTTAAATAGCAAGAATTATAATAACTCAGCCGTATTCACTTAAGTAAGCGTAGGTACAATTTACCGGAAGGCTCTAGTCTGGAATGATGGTATAAATAACCAATTAGAATACTAACGGGTCTTTAGTTAAGCCTAAACTTAGACCGGTTAGTTTTAAGGAAATATACGGTTCAAACGCATGATTAAGCGAAGACCGGAATAGAATGTGTTTTAGACCCGAAAATTTTGAAGACTTGTATAATATGGGTAATCTAAACACCTTCTGGATTTTGAGATAAAAATGATAAGGTTTAACCCGTTTCGGCTAACTTATGCAAACTAGTTACATAAACCGAACCGAACGCGCAAGAGGCGTAACGGGTAACCATAAGAGTCATATACAGGTTTCCTAAGTTAATATGCCTTAAACATGTTGTGATATCAGTAGGATATCTTCCATTATGCCCAAAACGAGTTTAATCTCAAAATAAGCCCCATAGGGGTACTTTGGTCATTTTAAAGATTATAAAAGAGGTTAATCGAAATTCTAAGATTCGGGTCCGAATACATCATTGGAATAACTTATTTTATTAGGTCATATCAGTTGGTAATAGGTCTTATATGGAAAAATGGTTTTAAACCCAAACTATGCGTTTAATACGCGTAAAAAGCCATTTTAAGCGATTTCCGGGTTATACAGGAAATCTGAGTTTTCTGATCAGGTTATAAAGTTCAAAATACTTTATTTATTATATAAAATCAGTAGCAATTGGGTTGGTGTCAAAATATTATGTAGAACTCATTTTATGACCGAAAAGGGTATAATCGGTATTTACCGAATCAACGCCATAACCTTAGGTTATGAGCAGATTAAAAATAATTAAAAATATTTAAAATTCCCAAAATATTATATTACATCAGTGGTTAAAAGTTTTGGTGTCAAGATTTGGGTTTAGATAGGCTTTATTTATATTACGCCGTTTAATTGACAAAAAGCTTCTTAAATGCGCTATTTAGCATAACTCCTATTCTGGACCTCGAACTGATATGAAACTTTAGGGACATGTTTATAAATCAGTAGCAAAGATTATTGTCCTTTCACATTTCTAAAATTCTCGTTTTATGGTCAAAAGGGGCATTATGGTCAACTTTAAGCATTTAACGGAAACGTGCAAACGAATCGGACAATCAATGAACCAATCACAGAGGGTTATACTATCATGTAACCTGGTCCAAATGAGGTCCTAAGGCATTTCTAAACTCTACTAAAACGGGTCAGAACTGAAGTCAAAGCAAAAGTCAAAGTTTTGCGACTTTCGGTTCCGAACCGGGTCTAAACAGGAAATTGTCGGATCAAACAAGCTTAGACCAGTTATAATACTTATTACCAAGTTATTAGAGTGATAAAATAGGTCACATGCCTTCTACATTGCTAATTACATGTTAATTTGCAATTTAAGCTTCTGTTGACTTTTTCTAATCAACTTTGACCCGACATTTGGTCTAGTTAGGATGGGAATCAGTGGGTGCCCTTTTAAGGGTTTAATTCCCACATAATTACCAACTTATAACTACCTTCAATTCGACTAATCACTGGACCATTAATGATTAATCGCTAAGTCAACCGTTAATTACGACGGTTTGACTTTTAAGCTAAAACTATCTAAAAACTCAACTAAGAAAGGTTAAGCTTACTTACCAAAGTCTAATGCACTATTAGAGATGGCTTGGGTCTGCTCTTATGCTCCAGGAAGCTCCAAGAAAGCAGATGGAATGAATGATCACAAAGTTACAACCAAAGGGCCTTTTTATAGTGAATTTGATCCATTAAGATCATGACAAATCATGCTATATATGATCCCAGATGATTAACAAGTGTCCCTAAGGCCTAAGAAATAGTTTAGGCGGCTCTTGGAAGTGTTTAAGGGCAATACATGTCGTTTAGATGGCTGAACAGGCATTCTGTCTGAGTTTCTGCATCTGGGCACTGCTTACGGACCGTAAGGGTCCAGCCTTACGGTCCGTAAGGACCTGGTCAGCAAAACTGAACTTTCAAAAATGACACATTTGGCCTGCGAACTTCCAAACTTGATTTTTAACATGGTTCCTTGCACTAGTAACCCCCAAACTTGACTTTTAAGGACTCCAAGTCATAAACTAACTTTGTTAGGTCCCCGGTTACTCATACGATCACCGAAAAGTCTTAAATTTCAACGTTGACGCTTTTAACCCCTCGTATACGAATTCTATCATAACTTTCTCATACGATAACGAAACTTGGTGAAATTTTTATCATACATTCTAATGAGCATAATTAATCGTTACAAAGCTTCGGGTTTGCTAAAAGGTCACTCAGGGGTATACTTTAAACATGTCGACACATTTAACCCCTGTAGCTTGTAATCTCTCACTTTCTTTCACAATTAGCTTCGTATGATCCATGATTTATTCGTTTAAGGGTATAAACATCATGTAGGGTTATTGTAAAGTATATTTATCCATTGTTGACATTTTGAACCCTTATATTCACATAGTTTCTTTATTTGTCAACTTTAGTCCCTCTAGAGTATTCTTTCACACGTTCAAGCTTATGATACGTGTCAATACATTATAGGACATGAATTTTCGAGGTGTTACATCCTCACCCCCTTAAAAGAAATCTCGACCTCGAGATTTGCTAAAATGCTGGAAGTACTTTTTGTCGCATAATGGACTTAACTTCTATAACATATCCGGAGTCTTTCCAAGCTCCTAAAGTGACCCCTATATTAGGTACATGTATCCTTTTGGAGCTTCTTAACCTGTCGATCCTCAATCGATACAGGATGCTCATCACATCATAAATCTGCATATCGTTAAGTGATAATGCTTCTCAACTTATTGGTGAAACACATCCTTAAATCATTAGTGTGTTAATGCCTTGCGAGCTCCGCCAGGCTCCTTAAATAAGTCTTAGCTTATAAGCTATTTAATCTTGATACATTCGATTTCCTTCGAATGATTCCATATATTCAGAGCTTAACTAGCCTGATAATTTAACAAATTGGGCACACCCTTCCTGGGAGATATCTTTTGTCGAACCTTATTCCTTAACAAGAATTTAGGAGGGTTGCTACTTTCATTAATTCTTGATTTTCTGCCGAATACTGGCAACTTACAGATAATTTAGGGATTTGTATGATCTTATTCGTTGTTTCCAATGCAAATTTCAGATCCTGATAAGTGGGCTTATCAATCTATTGTCCCAACAATAGATGTTTAACATTCCATCTATACAAGGTCCCCAAAGGAGCCACCTTGATACTTATATAACAACTATTATAGCAAAGCTTATCTTAAGGAGAGATGGTTATTCCAACCATTGCTTAACTAATTTTAAGGAATAGCTAATCCTTGTCGTTAGTCGAACAAATCGACGATCCTGGGCAGCTAATGGCGATTCTTAATTGTTGCCTAAATAGGGTTGCGGTAATCAATGCATAAGCAAGATGAACCGTCTTTCTTATTTACTAAAAATCGGAGTTCTTAGAACTTTGAATTTTGGCTTTATGAAACCTTCTCTAAAAACTTATTGATTTGGCACTTAGTTCTTTCTATTCCGTTGGTACTAACAGATATAAGGCCTTTACAATAACTGCAGCCCTAAGCGGGATGTTTGTCCTAACATCCTCTTGCCTCTCAGGAGGTAACATGTTAATTCTTATAAAGAAGATAATTATGACACTTAGAGATGTCAGAGTTGTCCGTGTTCTCAGGTTTTGGTTCATCTATCAATGTCGGTGTCAGATAAATGACACATTCTCTTTACAATTGCAAAGATGTCCTAAGTAGAGATACTTATAAGGACATTTTTATATTGGATATCTTCTTTAAATACTACTAGTCGACTTTAGTACAATATGACCATTGGGATATCTCAGGGGTTCCATGCATTAAACCTCCATACTGATCAGGCATGGAAACAATCTATGGAACACACTAAGATACGCCAATCCTCATATGGCACTTTTATCAAACATAGTTTGGCATTCGCAGGCGATAGAAAACAATGAGAAAATAAAATAATATATATTGTCGTACTCTTTTTGGGGAAGAGTACTCCAGATTCTTATGAAAGGATTATCTTCGAGGATGGGAGAGGTGGTCATTATAGATTCCATTGGTAAGTTATACCTTACATTTATTATCTGGATTTCTTATGAATGTAATCAAGAGTTTGCTAAGCTTATGGTTTGCTAAAGGTTTATTATCCCTTGCATTAATGTAAAATACTTAGAAGACGCTATCAATGCTAAATGGTAAGGGACGTACCTAATGCTATTATCGATGTGCACTGTCTTTGGCATTCAACCGGTAGTCCAGGCGTTTCCTTTCTTATCCTTCCCAGACTTAGCTGCTCCTTTCTTGGCAGCCTTAGGGCAATTAGTACTGATGTGCCCCTTTTCGCCACAGCTGAAACAGTTTGCATCCTTTATGTCCCTACATTCGTGGGACTGGTGGCCAGCTCTTTTACAGATGCCACATTGTTTTATCTTTTGGTTTGATCGACATTGTCCCCAATGTCTTTTTTTGCAGGTTTTGCATGTAGGCTTTTTGTTGGAATCCTGTTGGTTATTTTTGAACTCGGATTTGCTCTTCTTAGGATTCTGAGAGTTATCCTCCTCCCTTTGTCTTTTCTCATTAGTTTCATTCTTGATCGACTTTTGTCTCACTATATCTAGAGTGAGAGACAAGGATAGATCTATAGCTGATCTATAGTTTATTGGCCTTGAAGCCTTAACATTCCCTTTTATTTCTGGTGCCAAACCACCGATGAAACGCGCAATGCGTTTTGGTTCCGGGGTAATTAAATAGGGTACCAGTCTAGATAGGGAGTTGAAGTCGGTAACATATTGCTGACAATTTAGGTTTTTCATTGTGAGAGTCAGAAAATTTGTCTCCACCTTTTCCACTTCGTGTTGTGGACAGTAGTTCTCTTTGATAAGGTCCACAAACTTGGACCATCCCATATTGTATAGGGGAATTTTCCCCGTGGACTGCATCATGGCCCTCCACCATACAAGAGCCTCTCCCTTGAAAGATTGTGAAACAAATTTTACTACGTCCTTATCAGCACAATCGCTGATGTCCACAACAGTTTCCATTTCCTCAAGCCATTCCATAGCATCAATTGCTCCTTTTTCTCCATTGAAATCTCTGGGTTTGCATGAGACAAAATATTTGTAGGTGCACCCGCCTTCAGTTGAACGGGGCTTATCATAGAGTACTAACTCCTGAGGTTCGCTCTTTCCATCTGAAGAGTGAACGGAGCTCTCCTTACGAGCTGATGTATGTGTTTCCGTATGGACCTTTGAGTGAGTGACACTCGGTTCCTTTTTGTTCTCAAGGATCTTATCCACAACTTCACTAATTGCTGCGCTAATCAAGGCCTGAAGAGTAGTGCCATTAACATTTATATTTATATTTGCATCCTTGTTTTTAGTCGCAGTACTGCTGTGTGCTTCGTCGGAAACCTTCATTCTGGAGCTTTGGTACTAAACACCAAAAATAACATATGCTTAGATACCAACTATTATGGAATCATCGTAATGGATGATTTATAAGCCATGGTATTATTAAACCATAATGGCGGTTAGGGTTATAACTTCCTTATAGTATGCTACTAGAAAGCATGTCAATTATATTTAGCCTAGGTCAAAAAGGACCATCAATTGTGTTTATGGTTTGGACCGAGTCCATTACCTTTGACAGGGGATCACAATGTCACAACTGTCCTTGTCAAAACGGCAATCTTTAGATGGTTGGAAGGCTTGTCACGAAGGACATTAATAATCATAGGCACGAAGGCCTTGTCACAAAGGACATATAAGATATGGCACTTAAGGCATGAATATATAAGCCGCAATCTTATTGGATCAGAGATCTTAAGGTTCGAACATAGTTCTTCACCTTTGGACAGAAAGTCAAAGACTACAGCCGTCATCTTTTTGGAAGATAATTTATTTTTCCACAAAGGCTAGTCAATGGACATCATTTTGACTAACTGGATGATTGTGGGCTTCAGAGGAGTCAGCCGTGGTGAAGCTTTGAAGGCTAATTAACCAAGTAGTAATAATTTGTTTATTTATATAGCAAATTGTCGAACTTGACGATTAAATAGCCATGGTGTAACTCAACCATATAGACCAATAGATAGTATTAAATTTATTTGAATATGCTTGGCCTAGGTTTTTAGACAAACCATCTTTGGCGTTTAGACGGAATATAATCCTTCATATTTATTAGACAGGGGACATAAGTCATGACTGTCAATGTCGTACCGACGTTTTATATAGCATAAGGGCTTGTCCCAAGGACTTTTTGATGGCACAGAGGCCTTGTCACTAGGGAAATTTTAAAACATAATCAATGATTCCTTTGGATCGGAAAATTTCATAATTCATTGTCTTGGCAAGAAGTTATGAAATAAAACTATCTTTTCATGTATACATCTTTGCCAGTAGGTATACATCCCCTTGGATGTTTTGATGTGTTCATCAAGTTCAACGTTCATTAGCCATGATTCCTCTTGATCATTTACGCTAAAATAAGGGGTTTGGAAAAATTTCCTAATATAAAGATGACAAGTTTTATCACATCACTGTTGCCAGGATTGTTAACATATTTACAATGTTACAAGGATTTGAATCCTTTGAATAGGTTCTACCATCTTGGCCTCGTCTGGAATGACATATAGGCTAGGTCGTACCTTTAAGATTCTTTTTAATATGTATAGTGGCAGGGAAGGAAGGATATTTATTTTATTCAGGATTTTCATCATAAATCCTAATTTACAAGTTAATAATAGCACAAATGGCCTAGTCGCGTAGACAAGTTTAATTTATAAGCCATGATTTCAGAGAATCGAGGCATTAAGGTTTGAATCAAAGTTCATTACCTTTTCTTGAGAGGGAGTTGTAGGCTACCACTGTCTTTAGTCTCAGAGGACATTAACTATAGCCCGTAGGCACTTCCCTTCTAAGGGATGTTTTTAATATGATCATCTTATAGGATGATATAAGCCATGATTTCAGAGAATCGAGGCATTAGGGTTTGAATCAAAGTTCATTACCTTTACTTGACAGGGAGTTGTAGGCTACCACTGTCTTTACTCTCAGAGGACACTAACTATAGCCCGTAGGCACTTCCCTTCTAAGGGATGTTTATGGTATGATCATCTTTTCAGATGTTATTAGTCGAGATCGTAAGGATCCTACCGACTATTTTGTTTGGGCGTATTCCAATATCTTTAGACAGGGGTCAAAGACCACCACTTTCGTTGTCTTATCAGACAACAAGTTTAGCCCGTAGGCACTTCATCACTAACGGATGTTTATAATATGATCATCTTATAGGACGATATAAGCCATGATTTCTAGATCATAAGGCAAATTAGGAAATTTTAAAAATTTCCAGTATAGGGATGACTATTGTGATTTTCTCGAATCATATTTGTCAAGAGTGCTAACACGTTCTTAGGTGTTAACAAGGATTTGAATCTCTTGAATAGGTTCTACCATCTTGGCCTTGTAATATAGGCTAGGTTTACCTTTAAGATTCTTTTTTAATAATTAACGCAGAACAAATTTTAAATCGAGATGTTAATAAGGATCTGAATCTAACTGAGGAACTACCGTCTTGGCCCTGTCTTAAAATAACACGTGGCTAGGTCTTGTCCTTTTTTAGATTTTGCCATTTTATTATAATGGTAGATCTTGTAAAAGTAATGTTATTTTTCATTTATTTCGTATTTCATGATTAGAATGAAAATTTAAATTTAATCATTTCACTATAAAATTTAAAAAGTTCAGATTTACCCTAAACGGGACTTGAAATGAATAATGTTGTCCTCGAAGGGACTGAAAGATAAATATGTCCTTATAAGGACTATTAAAGAAACGAACTTCAGCTAAAGGAGTTTCTTCTTCATTTTAATCCTAAATGTTTCTCCTCAGTTGTACGTTTCATCCTAGTCGCAGCACGAAGCTCGGCCTTCCCTAGGCTCCAATTGGGGAGAAATTCCACTACGACTCCTTTGCTTAGCGACATATTAGAATATAGAATTTAAAGCAAACATTCTCTGAATAGAGATAAGGGTATTCCTATGTTAAGTCTAGACTCAGAAGGTCAAGGAATGTGCTACTGTGTCACTGAGATTAAACACCAAAGACTAGTGTTTAATGTGACACCTGTGTCACTTCAACCATCAAACAAATGCCAAACCAATGAAATATTGTATTTCATACTTGGGGTTTGTACAAATATGTGTATCGTTTGCACATATCAACTCTTGTTCGATTTTAAGCTTTAAATCGCTTTCTGGAGGGTTATACGCGCTCTGATGCGTAAATATAACCAGTTTAATCCAACGAACACTCCGGAATAGTGAAATAGGCTTAACATACCTTAAATAACCTTTACATAACTTAGAAATAAGCTTTAAAGTCTTTGGTATGGCAAAAACAAGTTAATTCGCTTACAGGGACTAAACTTGACAAACTGCGAAAGTATGCCAATTTGAACTGTAACAGACATTCTGGAACATGACCATAAGTTAAACACACCTTAAATATCCTTTATATAGCTTAGAAATAGGCTTTGAGGAGTTCGGTGTGCTAAAATAAACTTTTGGGTCATTCAGGGACTAAAAGTGTCAAAAAGTGCATAAGTTTGCACTTTCGCGCATAACTTATGTTCTGAATACATCCGGACATCCAAAAATTTATGTAAGCACTAAAATATTTCATCTTAGTGTTTGGCATAAGAAAAATCCATTCGTCACGCCATTTGGATCGTTTTTCGATCTTATGCGCATTCCGTCGTAATTAACCGAACAACGCAATCGTACGGCCAAACGAACCGACATCCGAGATATTTTTAAGCACATTTTAAGTTCCCTATACTTTAACTTCATTTTAGAGCTTTGAAATGGGGTTAACGGGCCTTAAACGTGTCGGAAATGAGCCTATTACACAGCAGGGACCAAAACTGTAAATCTGCCAAACTAGGTCCTTGCGCACCTCAACAATGGGAGTGTTGCGGTGCGCAAGCAGGGGCCAGATGCAGCAAATCGTTTTTCTCAGCTGTTAACAGCCCTTAAACACCCTCCAAAGGCCAAGTGCCACATGTTAATCTCTTGTGGTGGGCAAAATTAGTTACCACAACATTCCGACAAGTGTACGGGCGAGATCATTCCCTCTTCTCCAAGAAACGATCCTAACGGTGAACCGAAATCTATAAATACCCAACCCCCTTCATTGCAAAACCCACTTGAAATCTGAGATTTCTCTAAGTTGGGGTGTTTCATCACCTCATACCTGAGAATACTTGGGTTATCAATCTTGCGGGGACTCTTTGTAAGTGTTCCTTCGTTCTTTTATTGCTTTTCGAGTCCGAAAGTCAAACTTTGTTTGACTTTCTGCATTGACCAGTTTATGGTCAATGCGAAGTTCGTTTGAACTTCATAACGTGAGCGTAATCACGATGGTTATAGTCCCTAGTGACTATACCTACTGATTACCACGTTATCTAGGCTCAGTGACGAGTCGTAGTTTTGGCCAAAATGCGCATTCTTGCGTATTTTGTAACCAAACTACTCTAGGGTATCAAAACCGTTTATTTTGATACCAAACCTGTTTTCTAAACTTAGTTAAGCATGTTTTAGCATGCTTAGCTCGTCACTTTTAGTTTAGTGCTTATATAGGGTCGTAAGGTAAGCGATCTAAACAATCGCTTATACTTTCGAACCCGACCCATTTGGTCGATCATTAGGATCCGACCAAATACCTTAGGTGACCATAGTGTATAGGGAATAACCTTCCAAGGTTATACCTTATGGTCACATCGTTTGAGTAGTTGTATGATAGGTAGTTTATATGCCTTAGGTAAATTTCCAGAATAACCTTTTCATGTATAATTGGTAATTAAGCATATGTAACCTAAACTTTTGCCACATAACTTATTATGTAACATGTTTAGGCATATAACCCTTGTCATAGGGCTAGTTAGACGTCTCGAGTGCGCTTTTGCGCGCACGACGCGTTAAAGTAGCATAAGCTACCTTAATGGGTCGCGATGGGTCGAAAGCACTTAGGTTAGGTTCTGATTTAGCATGTAGGCTTTGTTAAACCATATTACACGAGTTCCCATACTCATTTGGTTTACAAACCCTCATTCTATCCGATCCTCCGATTTAGGTCCGGTATATTAACATAGTTACCTATATTAGGTGCCGTTTGATTCCGTGATCTCTAGCATTGCTTGGTGGTTATCTTAGGTCTTCTGAGCAATCTTAAGTGAGTACATAGTTCCCCTATTTTACTGTTTTCCAAACTGTTTTGGGGTGAAGCATGTGTACCTATGTGTTATTTTCATGATTTCAAAGTATAATTGATTATACATATTATTACTTATCATTTGACAAACTAAATGACTATCTATGGTTTAAACACTGATTTCTCAATGAACATAAAATAAAATGTTGAATTGTACTTATTTTATGTTCACCAGACCGATTGTTAGTATGATATTGCGCTATAGGATTAGACACCCCATTCCTGTTGTCATGGAATGTATGAAACCAATTTGTTTCTCCATCCAAATAGGGATTGCCTTTGTGGTATCCTTATAGTCTCAAAGGTGTAGTTTGATGCACTAGGTCTGAATGAATTCTTAAATCACACATTTAAAGTATATTTTGATATACTCCCAAAAGTATAGTTTGATATACTCCCATGTGTGATATTGTACAGAACCAACATATATATTTTATCAACAAACCAAAACATATTTTTATATGTTATTTATAAAACCCAAAGCATATTTTGATATGTTATTTATGAAACCAAAACATAGTTTAATATGTTATTTACAAATCCAAAAGTATACTTTTAATATGCTACTATAAGGTTATTCGTTTAACCTTACATTATTTTACAAGCATAACTTTTGATTTATTCAAACACTTTGTTTTGTACATTTTTACTTGTGGTTTAAGAAATCTCATTTACTTACCATACATAACTTTTGTTTACACATTACATGGTTTACATTTAACTTGAGTTATACAATAACATTGGACTATTGGTTTAAACATGAACATTCTATATTGGTGGTTTGGTTTGAGTAAGTGACTTAAGTAACGAGGCGTGTGTAATATGATACAAGCATGGTGGATACGCCGCTGGTACTTCCTATATATAAGTGTTTGTATGGTATTACATATCGTAGCGTTATTTGAATCATTTCAATTTAAGTCATATAACATTTTATACAAATAACATACTTTTCATAAGACATTGTTTTACAACAACTTATCTTATACAAACTCATTTTACATGGTTATTCATTTAACCTTACATTTATTTATACATATCTTCTGATCATATTGTTTTTTTCAAACGATTTACAAAACAAATCAATTTACGAGGTTCATGACTAAACTTTATTAAACATTTTCTTAAACTTACAAGTCATGAATCCTATTTTCACAAAACCTATGTATCTCACAGACATTTTTATGCTGACGTACCTATTCTTACACATGTTTCAGGTACTGCTTTGCAATGATTTGTTGATACATGCTACATTTAGGATGGACTCGTGCCTTAGCAACTTTAAAACTTGGAAGATCATAGTTGTACTTATTTGATTGTATTAAAACAATGAGTTCATTTATTCAATAAAACAGAATTTATTTATTCCATGGTTACGAAACAATGATTCTGTTACAACACTCCCCGACGTTTCCGCCACGTCTGGTTGTTCTACGGAAGTCTTGAAATAGTCAAACAACACAATTTAAATGCACATCGGAAGTCTTGAAATATAAAATATTATTACAAACACAAATGTCTGATAATATAAAAGTATTCTGTACAGACTAGCTTGTAATAATCCACATGCGGATCAAAACAACAAAAGAAGTTATCAGACTAATGGCTTATGTGAAGGAGTTGCGAAGTCCTCAACTAACAAGTCCTGAGCAGCTTCCAGCCTATTACGTACTTGTACCTGTCACTTGGACTTTGAAAAATACGTCAGTTTTCACTGGTAAATACACTCAACTGACTCATTTGAAAAGAGTTTAAGAAAATTGGTTTAGGTGCACAAGGCACGAAAATATGTTGACACTTTGATTAAAATGCTCAAGGCAAAATTAATCTTTTATACTTGGGACAAACTATATCTCATGTTATCAGTTTTACATAACTTGCTCTACATACGGGGCCCGGTTCTATGCCAGTTCAAGATTAACCGACACACCACTATTCCCTTATTGGGAATCCCTTATTGGGTATAATTAATTAATAAGCATATTGCATTTGTCAGGTGTATGCCTACACCCCGTGCTTAGGTCATGGCCATTGCAATTAATGAGTCAAGGATATCCAGGACACGGTCGCATTAACCCCCAATGTTTCAGTCAAGCAATACGAATTAAAACAGGTTATTTGGATTTCCTGACTCATTGGTCTTTGAATCCCATACCTGACCATGCGGTATTTATATTACCGTATCCCAAGCCCGTAATAGGGAAAATAAGTTAAGAGTATTTACCTGAGCTAGCTCCTGTCTTAAATAGCAAGAATTATAATAACTCAGCCGTATTCACTTAAGTAAGCGTAGGTACAATTTACCGGAAGGCTCTAGTCTGGAATGATGGTATAAATAACCAATTAGAATACTAACGGGTCTTTAATTAAGCCTAAACTTAGACCGGTTAGTTTTAAGGAAATATACGGTTCAAACGCATGATTAAGCGAAGACCGGAATAGAATGTGTTTTAGACCCGACAAGTTTGAAGACTTGTATAATATGGGTAATCTAAACACCTTCTGGATTTTGAGATAAAAATGATAAGGTTTGACCCGTTTCGGCTAACTTATGCAAACTAGTTACATAAACGGAACCGAACGCGCAAGAGGCGTAACGGGTAACCATAAGAGTCATATACATGTTTCCTAAGTTAATATGCCTTAAACATGTTGTGATATCAGTAGGATATCTTCCATTATGCCCAAAACGAGTTTAATCTCAAAATAAGCCCCATAGGGGTACTTTGGTCATTTTAAAGATTATAAAAGAGGTTAATCGAAATTCTAAGATTCGGGTCCGAATACATCATTGGAATAACTTATTTTATTAGGTCATATCAGTTGGTAATAGGTCTTATATGGCAAAATGGTTTTAAACCCAAACTATGCGTTTAATACGCGTAAAAAGCCATTTTAAGCGATTTCCGGGTTATACAGGAAATCTGAGTTTTCTGATCAGGTTATAAAGTTCAAAATACTTTATTTATTATATAAAATCAGTAGCAATTGGATTGGTGTCAAAATATTATGTAGAACTCATTTTATGACCGAAAAGGGTATAATCGGTATTTACCGAATCAACGCCATAACCTTAGGTTATGAGCAGATTAAAAATAATTAAAAATCTTTAAAATTCCCAAAATATTATATTACATCATTGGTTAAAAGGTTTGGTGTCAAGATTTGGGTTTAGATAGGCTTTATGCCAATTACGTCGTTTAATTGACAAAAAGCTTCTTAAATGCGCTATTTAGCATAACTCCTATTCTGGATCTCGAACTGATATGAAACTTTAGGGACATGTTTATAAATCAGTAGCAAAGATTATTGTCCTTTCACATTTCTAAAATTCTCGTTTTATGGTCAAAAGGGCATTATGGTCAACTTTAAGCATTTAACGGAAACGTGCAAACGAATCGGACAATCAATGAACCAATCACAGATGGTTATACTATCATGTAACCTGGTCCAAATGAGGTCCTAAGGCATTTCTAAACTCTACTAAAACGGGTCAGAACTGAAGTCAAAGCAAAAGTCAAAGTTTTGCGACTTTCGGTTCCGAACCGGGTCTAAACAGGAAATTGTCGGATCAAACAAGCTTAGACCAGTTATAATACTTATTACCAACTTATTAGAGTGATAAAATAGGTCACATGCCTTCTACATTGCTAATTACATGTTAATTTGCAATTTAAGCTTATGTTGACTTTTTCTAATCAACTTTGACCCGACATTTGGTCTAGTTAGGATGGGAATCAGCGGGTGCCCTTTTAAGGGTTTAATGCCCACATAATTACCAACTTATAACTACCTTCAATTCGACTAATCACTGGACCATTAATGATTAATCGCTAAGTCAACCGTTAATTACGATGGTTTGACTTTTAAGCTAAAACTAAGTAAAAACTCAACTAAGAAAGGTTAAGCTTACTTACCAAAGTCTAATGCACTATTAGAGATGGCTTGGGTCTGCTCTTATGCTCCAGGAAGCTCCAAGAAAGCAGATGGAATGAATGATCACAAAGTTACAACCAAAGGGCCTTTTTATAGTGAATTTGATCCATTAAGATCATGACAAATCATGCTATATATGACCCCAGATGATTAACAAGTGTCCCTAAGGCCTAAGAAATAGTTTAGGCGGCTCTTGGAAGTGTTTAAGGGCAATACATGTCGTTTAGATGGCTGAACAGGCATTATGTCCGAGTTTCTGCATCTGGGCACTGCTTACGGACCGTAAGGGTCCAGCCTTACGGTCCGTAAGGACCTGGTCAGCAAAACTGAACTTTCAAAAATGACACATTTGGCCCGCGAACTTCCAAACTTGATTTTTAACATGGTTTCTTGCACTAGTAACCCCCAAACTTGACTTTTAAGGACTCCAAGTCATAAACTAACTTTGTTAGGTCCCCGGTTACTCATACGATCACCGAAAAGTCTTAAATTTCAACGTTGACGCTTTTAACCCCTCGTATACGAATTCTATCATAACTTTCTCATACGATAACGAAACTTGGTGAAATTTTTATCATACATTCTAATGAGCATAATTAATCGTTACAAAGCTTTGGGTTTGCTAAAAGGTCACTCAGAGGTATACTTTAAACATGTCGACACATTTAACCCCTGTAGCTTGTAATCTCTCACTTTCTTTCACAATTAGCTTCGTATGATCCATGATTTATTCGTTTAAGGGTATAAACATCATGTAGGGTTATTGTAAAGTATATTTATCCATTGTTGACATTTTGAACCCTTATATTCACATAGTTTCTTTATTTGTCAACTTTAGTCCCTCTAGAGTATTCTTTCACACGTTCAAGCTTATGATACGTGTCAATACATTATAGGACATGAATTTTCGAGGTGTTACAGTACTCGGAGCCTAGGCGGGACTTTTGCAACCATGGTTTCAGGTAACAAATTATGAAAGCCAAATAGAAGCCAGCTGGACAACACTGAAGGCTTGGAAAAGTGGCAATAAAGTTACCTAAAATAAAATAGATGTTTTTATTAAATAAAATAGGATTTATTCCTACGAAAATGTGTGTACTGCAAATTTGGGTTTTATCCCATGTGTTTAATATTATGAAAATGTGGTATTTTACTCTGATCCAATATTTCCTAACTACGGTCCTGATGAAAAATTCCGCTGCCAAATTAGACAATACACGATACCACCGAAACTGGCTCGCGGCCACCCGTTCCCGGGGATTTGGGATCGGGGGTTGCGACAGAAGGTGGTATTAGAGCTAAGCCACTGATTCAGCCACAGAAGCGTTCTACTGACATCAAAATTTAAATTGTTAGGAAATAAATTATGGAAATACGTGCATAATTGTATTTTCTTTGTTATGTGTTATTTGACTATTTGTTAGTTTACAGTATGAGCGACCAAGGACCATCTGACGCGTATCGTCAATTGTCTGGTTCGCCTAGAAGCGAAGGCACCTCCTCCTCTCAGCCTGCCCTCTCGGGGTACTCTGCTGATACGGAAGAAGGAATATTCGTGTTTAAGGCTCAGTCAGAAGAGCCATTTCCTCAGAAAAAGAGGGGATGGTTTAGTAGGGGAGACCACGAGCGTAGAAAACGTATGAAAAAGTTACAAGACCAGAGAGCACTAGCAGCAGCTAAGAGAGAGACATATGCCTATGCCCTGGACATGATCAATAAGGGAATAGCCAATATCCACATCTTAGCAACCACTGCAGCTGACCCTAACCTGGAGCAAATGATAGCACCCCAACCACAACCACCAATTCCTGACCAACCAATGGAAATAGAAAACCCTGAAAATCAAGTAGAAATGCATGACTTCAATCCGGAAGAAATACCTAGGGTACCTGCACCAAACCCTTTAGACCCAAATTACGACCCCTGGTGGGATGACAATAGGGACTATGTGCAACGTTACCCGATACATGAAGACATGCCCATGCCAAACATAGGAGCCTACCCAGGTTTGGATCCTTTAGATCCTTATTACCACGATGTATTCATTTGGGGGATTTTAGAGAATCCTTACCAATTACAGGCCCCTACACCCCCATATCAAGAACCTGCACCCCAGATTCCGAACCCAGTCCTAGAACCTGCACCCCCAATGAGTGCAGAAAACGTACAAGAACTTAGGACTTTTGGTGAGGAAATTTTAGAGAGTAGTGGACGAATGAGACAGGTAGGAGAGCAACTCGTCTGGAAGTACAACGAGCGCAATATGGATTTCTGGATGAATCCATATCCATGAATGTGATGGTGGAGACGGTAGTAATAGTAATAATAATAATAATAAAGTAATATGATATGTGTGTATGTGTAAAAAAAACTACGGATACCTATTATTAGTAGTGTAACTTTAAATTTCAGTCGGTATTGTAATTTTAATTTCAGTACTGGTGTGTAATAGATGCATAGTATATGAATAGAGTAAGTCGCAATGATCGACGCTTTTGACCAAAATGCGTGTCATGTGATTGACTATATTAAATATTATTTTGTGATATTAATACGTGGTAAATGTTTAAAATTCAGATGGTCGACGAAAGAAATCAAGGAAATCTGAATAACGATAACCAAAGTAACATTAACTTGGTTAATGAGAATCCGAGCATCAATAATAATGGAAACCAAGTGGATAATAGTGCTATCCAACACATAGTGGCACAAGGAATCATAGATGCAATGCCATTTATTCTTCAAACTGTTAAGGATGCTGATAATAAAAGTAAACATAGCAGTAAGCGACCAATTGAACCAGAACACAGCGTGAACAATGGACTCATACTTCAAGTGCCCATTCCTAAAAGAAGAAGAACCATGCCTTATGGTTGTTCTTACAAAGAATTCTGGTCCTGCAAACCAATAGAATTCTCGGGCAATGAAGGACCCATTGCAGCTCTACGCTGGATAGAAAAGACTGAGGCTGTTTTAAAAATAAGCAAGTGTGCTGAAGAAGATAAGATAATGTTTGCTTCTAATCTATTTAAGAACTCAGCCTTAGAATGGTGGAACACTATCCTCCAGTCAAGAGGAAGTGATAGGGTATACAACATGGAATGGGAGGAATATAAGAATATGGTAGAAAGGAAATTCTGCCCTCCCAATGAAAAGGAACAGATAGCAAATAAATTTCTGAACTTAAGAATGACCGGGGTAGATAGTAAGGGTTATACTACCACATTCTTTGAATATGCTAGAATAGTACCAACCCTTGCATCACCTGAACCAGTATTAATCTCCCGTTACATCTGGGGATTAATTGGAGAGATTAGACATGTAGTCAAAGCAGCTAGACCCCAAACTATAGAAGAAGCTGTAGAACTAGCAAATACCTTAACAGATGAGTTAATCCATAATAGAGAAGAAGACCAGAGGAGAAACCTAACCCAAAGACTTACCCAAGAATTCCGTTCTGGGAATTTTAACCGTAGGAATGTAGGTTCTACCTCTACACCATACTGCAAAGCTTGTAAGAAAATGTTGGTGCATCCGTCTGTCGTCTATGTCTTGTATCGAGTCTTGTATAGAATGTATTAGATCAGGGCACGAAAAACGAGATAGTGATTTTTAGGAGTAATTCCGCTCGAAATGACATCTTGTCATTTCAAGCTAAATCACATATAAGTCCTGATTCCGCTCGAAATGTTCATGCTGATTCCGCTTGTCATTTCAAGCTAAATCAGAATCCCTATATAAAGGGTCATTTGGAGCTAAATCAGAAGTAAGTTCTTCCGGTTTGCAACGAAGTGCTGCCGAAGTGTCGAGTCATTGTAAAAGTCATTCAATCAATACAAATCGACAGTTTAAAGTGTATACTCGCTGAATTGAACTCGGTTTGTTTGTTTCCGTCGCTCAAACTGAGAAAAGCTATTATGATAGACTCGTTTGGGTCAGAATACGATCCTACAGAAAAAGCATTCGAGAAAATGCTTCGCTCACTGCAACTTCTGTAAGTTACCAGGACACAAGGAAGAAGATTGCAGGAGAAAATCCAGTAATGGATTATGCTTCAATTGTGGAGAAAAATGTCACATCAAGCTGAACTGTCCGAAATTGGCTCCAGCTGCGAACAGCAAGAACACTAAAAATGCTAGAGCATTTGTGCTGACTGCAGATGAAGCCAAAATGATTCCGGATGTCATAGCCGATACGTTTTTAGTTAATGATGTTTTTGCTAAAGTATTATTTGACTCTGGTGCAAACCAAAGTTTTATTAATACATCATTTTGCAAACTCCTTAATCAACCATTAACTAAACTCTCACAAGAATGTCTAGTCGAGACAACAAATGGAGAAACGGTTAGGATTTCTGAAATCTTGCAGGGAGCAAGAATAAAATTTTTAAATCAAAAGTTTATGGCAAATCTTTATCCCATGAATCTGGCAGGATTTGATATTGTATTAGGAATGTATTGGTTAATAGCCAATAGATCCAGTATTTTATGTGATCAAAAGTCAATCCAAGTAAATTCACCAAAAGGTGAAAAGATCACAATTAAAGGAGATAAACCCTCTAGATCCACGAAATTCATCTCTGTGATGAAAACTGCAAGTTATATAAGAAAAGGGTCTATAGTGTATTTGATTTCCATAATCACTAACACTAAAGGAAAAGAATTAAAAGACATTCCAGTAGTGTCTCAGTTTTCAGATGTATTTCCAGAAGAATTACCAGGACTACCGCCAGACAGGGAAGTTGAATTCAGAATTCACCTGCTACCAGGAACGGCACCAATAGCCAAAGCACCCTATCGATTGGCACCCGCCGAAATGCAGGAACTGAAGAAACAGTTAGATGAATTATTAGAGAAGGGATTCATATAACCAATCTCATCGCCATGGGGAGCACCTATTTTATTCGTTAAAAAGAAGGACGGATCGATGCGTATGTGCATTGATAACCGTGAATTAAACAAAGTCACGATTAAGAATCGGTATCCATTACCAAGAATCGATGACCTGTTTGATCAATTGCAAGGAGCTCGATTTTTCTCTAAAATCGATTTAAGGTCAGGATATCATCAGTTAAGGGTACAGGAAGAGGACATTCCTAAAACTGCATTTAGAACAAGGTATGGTCATTATGAATTTACTGTTATGCCATTTGGTTTAACCAATGCCCCAGCTGCATTTATGGACATGATGAACCGAATATGTAAGCCATATTTGGATAAATTCATAATTGTTTTTATTGATGATATTCTCATTTATTCTAAAAATAAAGATGAACATGCAAAGCATTTGCACGCACTTCTAAGTCTATTTTGAAAGGAAAAGCTTTACGCTAAATTTTCAAAGTGCGAGTTTTGGTTAGAGCAGGTACAGTTTCTTGGACACTTAGTTAATCATGAAGGAATTCATGTGGATCCCACAAAGATCGAGGCGATTACCAAATGGAAAACCCCTGAGTTACCAACCGAGGTTAGAAGTTTCTTAGGATTGGCCGGTTATTATAGAAGATTCATTCAAGATTTTTCTAGAATAGCCATTCCTTTAACTAAGTTAACCTGTAAATCCATTAAGTTTGAATGGGGACCAAAGCAAGAAGAAGCATTTAGAATTCTTAAGCAAAGACTAACCCATACGCCCATACTAGCGTTACCATAAGGAACTGAAGACTTTGTAGTCTATTGTAACGCTTCCAAACTAGGTTATGGATGTGTGTTGATGCAACGCCAAAAGGTTATAGCTTACGCATCCAGACAACTTAAGAATCATGAAGAAAATTATTCAACCCATGATTTAGAGTTAGGAGCTATAATTTTTTCCCTTAAGATTTGGAGACATTACCTTTATGGTAGTAAGTTTACCATATTCACTGATCATAAAAGTTTAAGGTATGTTTTCGGGCAAAAGGAATTAAATATGAGACAAAGACGCTGGATGGAGATGCTTAGTGATTATGATTGTGATATCCAGTATCATGAAGGAAAAACAAATGTAGTGCCAGATGCTTTAAGCCGAAAGTATCACAAAAAGCCAAAAAGGGTACGTTCTCTTAAATTAAATCTGCAAGTAGATTTAAATGATCAGATAAGAGAAGCACAAGAATCAGTAATCAAGGATGATACTGAAAAACTAAAAGGTATGATTAAAGATTTAGAACAAGGAACAGATGGAATTTGGAGATTCCATAAAAAGATAATGTGGATACCTAAATTAGGAAACATACGCCATCGTATATTAGAAGAAGCCCATAAGTCCAGATATACGATGCATCCTGGAAGTGATAAGATGTATCAGGATTTAAGAAATAATTTCTGGTGGATAGGAATGAAAAAGGACATAGCAACCTATGTTTCTAAATGTTTAACCTGTTCTCAAGTTAAAGCTGAACATCAGAAACCCTCAGGTTTGTTACAACAATTAGAAATGCCAGTATGGAAATGGGAATTGATAACAATGGATTTTGTTACTAAATTACCCAAAACCAGAAAAGGTAATGATACAATCCGGGTGATTGTAGATAGGCTAACCAAGTCAGCTCATTTCCTACCAATGAAAGAAACTTTCAGTATGGAACAGTTAGCTAAATTATATGTAAATGAAATAGTTTCATTACATGGAATTCCTTTATCAATCTTTTCTGATAGGGATAGCCGTTTTACCTCTCATTTTTGGTCAAGTTTCCAAAAGGCAATGGGAACCAAGTTGAATCTGAGCACAGCTTATCATCCTCAAACAGAAGGACAAAGTGAAAGGACAATTCAGACAATGAAAGACATGCTTAGAGCTTGTATAATTGATTTCAGAGGTAATTGGGACGATCACTTACCTTTAATAGAATTTTCTTATAACAATAGTTATCACACAAGTATCAATGATGCACCATTCGAAGCACTTTATGGACGAAAATGCCGAACCCCAGTCTGTTGGGCAGAAATTGGGGAAAAGCAACTATCTGGACCTGAGATAGTGCAAGAAACAACTGATAAGATCATTCAAGTCAAGGAAAGACTGAAAGCAGCACGAGATCAACAGAAGAGCTATGTTGATAACCGACGCAAACCATTGGAATTTCAAGTAGGAGATAAAGTATTGTTAAAAGTCTCTCCTTGGAAAGGAGTAGTAAGATTCATCAAACGGGGAAAGTTAAGTCCCAGGTATATTGGACCTTTTGAGATTATTAGAAGAATAGGACCTGTAGCCTATCAGCTACAACTGCCAGAGGAAATGGCAGGAATACATGATGTATTTCATGTATCTAATCTCAAGAAATGCCTAGCTGATAAATCATTTGTAGTGCCTCTTAAGGATATAGAGGTAAATGAACAACTCAAATTTGTAGAAAAGCCTCTACAAATTGAAGACAGGAAAGTCAAAAACCTCAAACATAAGAGACTAGTTCTGGTCAAAGTGAAGTGGGACTCCAAAAGAGGACCTACATGGGAGCTTGAATCAGAAATGCAAAAGAAATATCCACACTTGTTCCAGTAGATCTCGAGGACGAGCTCTAAAACAAGGTGGGGAGGATATAACAACCCTAAAGAAAACCGACACCCTAATATATTTTAAAATATCCCAATATATCCTAAAATACACCCCATACGCGAAAACGGACCCCGAATACCTTAAATATTATCAAAAACAATTAAAAATTTATATTTTGGGTTTGTCGTGGGCCACGTAAACCTCTTAAGGGTCTTACGCGGGCCGCTAGAGATCAAGAATGTGGCGCAGCCCGGTGCTGACACGTGTCTGACTCGTGTTGAACCTATAAGCTGACCCGGATCACCTACGCCTTTGACCGGGTTTGACGCGGGCCGCGTAGCCCTTTGTTAACATTTACGCGGGCCGCGTAAAAGTCGAGATGTGGCACTATATATAGCAGGCATCGGGTTTCATCAAAACTCGCTCAAATCTTTCTTTCTAAACGTAAATCTCTCACAGTAGGCATTATACTCGGGTCTAATACCCCCTAAATAGCGAAGTTCTGCTCCGTTGTAAGTATTATAACCCCTGGATACGTATTAGATACGCTGCCTGATTGATCTAGGGTTCCGTAACGGCTGTCGTGGTTCTGCCCGACGTAGTCGTTGGAATGTCGTCTCGGGGAGGGTATTACTAATGTTAAAATGGGTTATTATACTAACACGTGTTCATTTGTTTAAATTATAGATTGTCACCAGGAAACCCTAAAGGATAATCTAAGACAACAATGTGAGTTGATCCGCTGTGAACCTTTTGTTAACTGTTTTTACAAAACCTCACTTAATTAATTATATATTAAACAGTTATTGAGTATTTGTAAGAATACAATTATCATGAGTATGTTGGGGTTTTGTATACAAAATTTGTTACCACCTGGTCAAGGAGTAACATTTCCACAAGTCGGGTCTGACAGTACCATGGATGTTAATTGGTATAACTTGGAAACAAATGTAATTGCGAGACCGCCCTCAATACTGTACAATGGTTTTTATTTAAAATTGATTAAACTGGGATTCACTCACCAGTATTTCCCACTGACAAATGTTTTTAAAACGCGTTTCAGGTAACAAATTGTGAAAGCCAAATAGAAGCCAGCTGGACAGCACTGAAGGCTTGGAAAAGTGGCAATAAAGTTACCTAAAATAAAATAGATGTTTTTATTAAATAAAATAGAATTTATTCCTATGAAAATGTGTGTACTGCAAATTTGGTTTTTATCCCATGTGTTTAATATTATGAAAATGTGGTATTTTACTCTGATCAAATATTTCCTAACTACGGTCCGAATGAAAAATTCTGCTGCCAAATTAGACAATACACGATACCACCGAAACTGGCTCGCGGTCGCCCGTTCCCGGGGATTTGGGATCGGGGGTTGCGACACCTCATCATCGGGTGGTTGATGTTTAAAGGTTTCATTTTGAACATCAAAGCAAAAATCAAAGAAATTTTTGGTGTTTAATTCTCCTATATTTTGATCCACTGTGGTTTCCAACGTTTTGGTTTTAAGAGGAAAAACAGTTTCATAAAATTTAACATCTCTTGAAAAGAAAACTTCTTTAGTTTCAAAATCCATTAACTTGTAGCCTTTTTTATCTTCAGAATAACCAATTAGCACACATTTCACAGCTCTATAATCAAATTTATTATCTGGAGTTAACACAGTGGAAAAACATAAACAACCAAAATTTCTAAGATGTAAAAGAGGAGGTTTTTCACTAAACAACTTTTCGTATGGTGATTTTCCAGATAGAACAGATGACGGGGTCCTGTTTATTAGATAAGCAGCGGTTAAAACACATTCGGTCCACATTTTTAAAGGTATACCAGATTGAAACATGAGAGCTCTAGCAACATTTAAGAGGTGTCTATGTTTTCTCTCCACAATTCCATTTTGTTGTGGAATGTGAACACACGAAGTTTGATGAACAATCCCATGTGTTCTAAACAATTCTTCCACTTTATTATTAATAAATTCAGTTCCGTTATCTAATCTGAAACATTTAACATTTTTTGAAAACTGAGTACTTAACAGTTTTATAAAACTTTCAAGATTTGTATAAACTTCATCTTTATATTTTAATAAATATAGCCAAGTAGCTCTAGAAAAATCATCTACAATCGTAAGAAAATACTTAAAACCTTCTTTGCTTTGGATTCTAAAGGGTCCCCACAGGTCTAGATGAATTAGATCACCTAAACTTGTTGAAACATGATTGCTTAACGGAAATGGGGATCTAGTTTGTTTAGCCATATGACACGTTTCGCATGGGAGATCATCAGACACATCACTAAATGCGAGATCCTCTTTTAGCACTCTTAAAACCTGGTCTGAGGGATGACCAAGTCTAGAGTGCCATAGATTTCTAGAAACACTACTAGACATACACACATTATTATATGAATGTTCACCTTGAGTAATGTCTTCAAAATAATACAAACCATCCAACTTTTTACCAATCATCATTGTTTTCTTTTGTTTTAAGTCCATAATATAACAATTAAATTCTGTAAACAAGCAATTCAACTTACTATCTCTAGATAGTTTGTGCACAGAAAGCAAGTTAACAGAGTATTCGGGAACAAAGAACACATCATTTAAAATCACATTTGGTGACAGTTTCAAATCTCCTATCTTAGTTATTTTAGCCTTAGTTCCATTAGGATGCAAAACCGTAAGATTCAAATCAGTAACATCCACACAATTATATATATTCTTATCAGACAAAGACATGTGTTGGTTTGCTCCGGAATCAATTATCCAACCATCTTTTAGTTGATCAGAAGTTGTAGATTTAGAAGCAAACCAATTAAACACAGCATTGGAACAACTCCAATGACCAAACTCTCTATAACAGTTTTGATTCATACCTGACATATTAGCATTTGCATCAGGAGAAGATTTCTCATTAATCAATGCCATCAACTTAGAAATTTGCTCTGTGGAAAATGGTAAGCTAGACGAAACATTAGAACCGTTTTTGTCTATGATGAAGCCATTACTCTTAGGAGTAGCTTCTTTTCTTTTATAGTTTGATGGATAACCTACTAGTTCAAAACACCTGTCAACGCTATGGACATTTTTGTTGCAATGAATGCATTTCAAAAACAGACCTTTAGTGTTTTTTTTTCTTATACTCATTGACTTTAGTTGCAAAAGTAGTTGGCTGAGATTTACCAGATTGAATAGTTCTATGTGATTCTTCACTAGAAATAATAGCAAAAGCAGATTTTACGGTTGGTAATGGGTCCCTTGTTAAAAGATTAGATCTAATCGGTTGATAGACCTCGTCAAGACCCATCAAAAACTGCATTAATTTTATATTTTGATTAAAATCAGAGACACTTTTTGAAGCACTACAAGTACATGTAGGTAGACATGCCAGGGTATCAAATTGTTTCCATAAAGAATTTAGTTTGTGATAATAATCAGAAATTGGAGACCCATTTTGACTAATAGATGAAATCTTTTGATGAAGATTAAAAATTATGGAACCATCAACCTTACAATATGTTTCTT
Organism: Helianthus tuberosus; assembly: GCA_030545235.1. Classification (NCBI taxonomy): domain Eukaryota; kingdom Viridiplantae; phylum Streptophyta; class Magnoliopsida; order Asterales; family Asteraceae; genus Helianthus; species Helianthus tuberosus. The sequence goes on from JARYGA010027783.1 coordinate 59,071, forward strand.
TCAATTCTTGCCACACTTCTGATGCAACTCTTGAGTAAATCTGACCCAAATAAAGTTCATCCGAGATAGAATTTAAAATACAGGACAGGACTACAGAGTTACATCTATCCCATTGGTTTGATAAACATCATTATCTAAAGGTTTTAAACATGACCCGTCGATAAATCCCATTTTATTTTTAACACGCATAGCAAGTTCCATAGAATTAGCCCACACCATATAATTTTCGGTACCCTTAAGTTTCACATTAACAATGGATAAAGTACTGGTATCACTAGCGTGTAAAAAAGAGGATCACCAAAGTCAAATTTCCCACTAACAATCTCATTATTATTTCTAGTTTCACCTGTTTTGTCAGCCATTTTTAAAGATCTGAACACAATATCTAAGACAGAGAGCGGAAGCAAAAAAAAAAAACCAGATAACCACAACACTGAGATTAGAATGCCAGCAAATATCACAAGAAAACCCTGCCTATAGTCCAAGTATTAACAACCGGTGGGCAGTTTACCCCTGTCTGTCACATGAGCTCACCGGAGAAGGGACTTGCTACCGGTCAGGAAGGTTTGAGAAAACTTACAGTGAGAGAGACAAACGGATCCAACTTACTTTTAGCTTTTCTTCCCAAGATCACACAGTCTTGAACGAACAAAAACTCTTAGTAATGATACTGAGTTGGATTAAACCCAACACCTCAAGTCTATTGATTTAAATATAAAGAATCAATCTTTGGGTTTTCAATACCACAAGACTACGGTTGGTATTAATCCACACCTAATTGTCTGATATAAAAATCAATATAAAGACCGACAATATAAACGAAAACAAAATCAACACCTCAATTCAATTTCAAAAAGGTTTTTTTGCGTTCTTTATGAACAACCTGATCACAACAGTATACAGGAACCTTACTCGAATGAGGAGTATTCGTTTTTTTTTTAAATCAAATCGATTATCAAGAGCACAAGCTCTGATACCATGTAAAAAAAAACTATAAAACAATCCTTATTTAATATAATCTGAAACGTACTTACAATCAAAGGTTCAAGCTCAAGAGTTTTAGACAAGGCCTTTTTTTGTACCAGAAGGTTATTGTAGAGGAACACCTCTGCAAATGTAAACTAAAAGATAAAAGCTTTAGTAACCTAAGAGAGCCTTTTGAGAAGAAACAGTGAGAAGGATTTCTGACAAGAACAAAAGCAATGAACAGTCACGCTGTTTTGTGCTGGAACCCTTAGCAAGCAGCCAATAAATAGATATCCGGAGCAAACTCAAACCCTAGCAGCCCTCCTTTTAGATAGCAGCCCAGCCCAAAGAGAAAAAAAGAACACAGCCCAAACTGCAGAAAACCAAGAAAAGGAATTAGAATTGAATTGAGTATACAAATTTAACAAATAGTTTAAGGAGTAAAGTCCTATTTGAGTCCTTGTGGTTTGTGCAGTTTAACCATTTGAATCCAAAAACCAAAACTGTCTTGATTTGAGTCCCTGTGGTTTCTAATTTTAACCATTTGAATCCAAAAGTAAACAACATCCAAATCAGAAACATTTGGTTTTTGGATTCAAATGGTTAAAATTAGAGACCACAGGGACTCAAATGGTTAAAATTAGAGACCACAGGGACTCAAATCAAGACAGTTTTGGTTTTTGGATTCAAATGGTTAAACTGCACAAACCACAGGTACTCAAATAGGACTTTACTCTAGTTTAAGAAACATAAGCAAAAGTTATATATATAATGATTTAAAACGCTATATAAGGTCCCATAATGGATCCAACTACAAGAAACAAAAATCATACATAGAGTATTTAGAATTATAACCTATGAGTAGTAGTAGCCAAATAATTTGGTGAAGTGGACGAACCGAGAAGTGGTTTTCCACACAAGCAATGAATGCCAAGTAGTATTTGCTTTCAAACCACCTTGTAGATTCGATATTAAATAAGGTTTTGAAGAAAATACTTCGGAAGAGTGCACAAGTTCATAAGACCCCGGGGGGGGGGGGGGGGGGGGGGGGGGGGAGAACCGTACTCAAAAGATTACAAGTTTGGTAGAATCAACTTATATTAGAAATTCAAAAGGTTTATTATGTTACCGATTTAGGATCAAATACAAAGGTTCCTAAAAATAAGAAGTATTCAAAGGTTTCTAAAAATAAACCCACTACAAAAAAAAACCCTAAACACCCATCATCACCCAAAAACCTAAACTCCTCCACCCCAATCACCCACCCAATTTTTTTTTTTTTTTTTTGCCTGGGGGAGGGGGATTAGGTTTTTGGGCAGTGGTGGGGTGGGTGTTTAGGTTTTGGGTGGTGGT
>JARYGA010027784.1:0-48947 GCA_030545235.1 Helianthus tuberosus
AAGTCTTGTTTTTAAATAAAAACATTAAGTAAATTAACTACAGCAAAAATTATGATCATCCATTCATCCATTAAGTTTAACAAAAACCCTTTAACATAAACATGAATAATTGTTAGATCATATTTTTAAAACATCATCTAACAATTTATTTATATCATAATCATCATAACAAGATTAAATATGCATATAACAAGTCTTAGATCACAATATAAACAGACATAAATATCTCATGATTATTATCTTTGCTTCTTTGTATTTTTCATGTTTATTATGTATGATTACTTAGTTATTATTAGTTATAATAACAATCATAAACATAATATAAGTATGAAAAAAAAATAGATCTAGAAGCTTACTTCTAGCACTAGGCTAGGGATGATCTTAGAGAATGATTAAGAGTTAAGAAGATGAAGATGTTGGTGGTAGAATGCTTTTGAATGGATGAAAACCCTTGCTTTAACTTGTAAGTGCTTTAGACTTCTTATGTTACTTTGAAATTCATCTTGATCAATAAGTAAAAGATTAAAGTGAAGTGGGTTTTTGGTGTTCTTGGTGAAATATGAAGATGATGATAGAGTTTGAATAGGTAATAAAAGATGGAAAATGATGGGTAAAATGCTAGTTTACTTAGTGATGAAGTGTTATAACAAATAACCAACATAATCCACTAGTAACTAACCATAAATATCTAGATATTTTTCCCACAAAAATTAAGGTGTGGGACCCCAATATTACCGCCCAAATTTTAATTAGGGGTGCTATATGTGGTTTCATGTGTTAGTAATTTCATGCTTTGTAAAATGTAGAAAAAGAGATTAAAATATTAAAGTGTTTAGGTGTTTAAGGTTTGCAATTTTTCGAGATGATTCATGACTTGAAATGATCATAATCTAGCTTTACAAGACCAAAAATAATGTTCACTAGCTCGCTACATATGTCAAATTTTAGTTCGGATAGTCGTTTGGCGCTCGTTCCGCAAGAAGATAGTCGAAAGGTTCGCTTATGGAAGTTGTAGGGAAAATTTCGGTTATGTGTGCAATTGGTATTCCCTATGTATTTTTATGTGAAATTTGTGCTTAAACAACACTTTTGCATCTTGTAATTAAAATACAAATGCTGAATTTTTGCGGAAAAATAATGAAATGGTCACTTTTAGCACTTTTCGGACAGTTTTTAGTGCTACTGGACATTGGTAATATATTAAGCCAAACACTTGTATTCCCATATAGGGTTTAATGTATATTTGATGTTGGACTTTTGTCTGAGTCCTAAAGATGTCATTTAGATGATTTCAGCGGGTTCTGAGTTTTCGTCAGCACACTAGTTTACTAGGTACTACTCTAGTTGTTTCGATGCATTGTTTACACTATTTCAAATGTAACAAATAAAAATGAATAATGTGCATAATAAATGAATATTCCATGAGTGTTCTAAGATGTATATCATGTAATCATGCAGTTCGAATATTCAAAACACATACTTGTATAATGTAAATCATTGCTTTAAATGTACGTAAATTACCCGAAAGTGGCAGTTGTCACATTCTCCCCTTGTTATTGAGAATTTCGCCCCGAAATTCTAGCTTTGTTATTCTTTGCAGGAGTCTTTGGGAACAGATGAGGATATTTGGCTTTCATTTGGTCTTCACGTTCCCAAGTATATTCGGGTCCGTGACGAGAGTTCCAACGAACTTTTACTAACTTGATACGACTTCTCCGTGTTTTCTGGACCTTCCAGTCCGTGACCTCAACAGGTTCTTCAGTGAATTGGAGTTTGTCATCAATGTGAATTTCATCTGCAGGGATGATAACGGTTGCTTGTGTTGGACTCTTTCTAAGATTCGACACATGAAACGTGTCGTGTACACTGCTAAGTTCATTTGGTAACTTCAAGTTGTAGGCAACAGTGCCAATCTTTTCTAAGATTTCGAATGGTCCAATGTAACGTGGGTTAAGCTTTCCACGTTTACCGAACCTCGCTACGCCTTTCCAAGGCGAGACTTTCAACAAGACTTTGTCTCCGACCTCGAACGATACTGGTTTTCGCTTTTTATCTGCGTAGCTCTTTTGTCGATCGCGAGCCGCCTTGATACGGTCTCGGATCTGAAAAATTTTATCCGTAGTCTCTTGGACTAGTTCCGGACCAATTAATTGACTATCGCCTGTTTCCGCCCAACATAGCGGAGAACGACATTTTCGACCATAAAGAGCTTCAAACGGTGCAGCTCGTATACTAGTATGGTAGCTGTTATTGTAGGAAAACTCAACTAAAGGTAGATGAGTATCCCAATTGCCACCTAAATCCATAACACATGCACGAAGCATATCTTCGAGTGTTTGGATTGTCCGTTCGCTCTGGCCGTCAGTTTGTGGATGAAAGGCCGTACTTAGATTCAATTGAGATCCAAAGGCCTGTTGAAATGATTTCCAAATTCTTGAAACAAAACGACCGTCTCGTTCCGAAATGATTGAAATAGGAACTCCATGACGAGCCACTATTTCCTTGAGATAGATTTCCGCTAGTTTCTCGGTACTATCCTTCTCCCGAATCGGTAAGAAGTGTGCGGATTTTGTCAATCTATCAACGATTACCCATATCATGTCATGACCTCTTGAGGTCCTGGGTAACTTCGTAATGAAGTCCATCGATATTTGTTCCCATTTCCAAGCGGGAATCTCGGGTTGTTGTAGTAAACCCGATGGTTTCTGATACTCTGCCTTGACCTTTGCACAGGTCAAGCATTTTCCGACATAGATAGCAGTATCCTTTTTGAGGTTAGGCCACCAATAGTACTCCTTTAAGTCTTGGTACATCTTATCTGATCCAGGATGGATCGAGTACTTTGACCTATATGCTTCCTCAAAAATAAGATCTCGGAGACCTCCAAAGAATGGAACCCAAATTCTACCTGCAACGTACAAAGTCCCATCCTCCTTTGGCACTAACCGTTTTTCCATGCCTCGAAGTGATTCTGCTAGAATATGCTCTTTTTTGAGCGCTTCTTGTTATGCATTATGAATTCGTGTAGTAAGATCTGTGTGAATCGTCATTTCTAGTGCTCGCACTCTTAGTGTTTTAACTCGTTCTTTACGGCTCAAGGCGTCTGCTACAACGTTCGCCTTGCCCGGATGGTACTTGATTTCACAATCATAATCGTTCAATAATTCAACCCAACGTCGCTGACGCATATTTAATTCTTTTCGGTTGAATATGTGTTGTAGACTTTTATGATCTGTGAAAATAGTGCACTGTGTACCATATAAGTAATGCCGCCAAATTTTCAAAGCAAATACCACCGCGCCTAACTCTAGGTCGTGAGTGGTATAGTTCTTCTCATGAACTTTCAGTTGGCGAGACGCGTACGCGATAACCTTTTCACGTTGCATGAGTACGCAACCCAAACCTTGATGCGAAGCATCACAGTATACAACAAAGTCATCGGTACCGTCGGGTAATGATAAGATTGGTGCAATGCACAACTTGTCTTTAAGAAGTTGAAATGATGCTTCTTGTTTCTCTCCCCAATCGAATTTCCTGTCTTTCTGTGTAAGGGAAGTTAGCGGTTGAGCAATCTTTGAAAAATTCTCAATAAATCTCCGATAATATCCCGCTAAGCCCAAAAATTGTCATACTTCAGTAGGAGTCTTGGGCGCTTCCCAATTCTTAATCGATTCAATCTTCGACGGGTCTACTTGAATGCCCTTCTCGTTCACTGCAAGCCCGAGAAATTGCACTTCGCGAATCCAAAATTCGCACTTGGAAAACTTCGCGTATAGTTTCTCCGTCTTTAACAACTCCAAGATGATTCTCAAATGTTGCTCATGTTCATCAGTCGATCGAGAGTATATCAAAATGTCGTCAATAAACACTATGATAAATTTGTCGAGATACGGCTTGCACACACGATTCATTAAGTCCATGAAGACCGCTGGTGCATTTGTTAAACCAAAAGGCATAACGAGAAACTCGTAATGACCGTAACGAGTCCGAAAAGCCGTTTTCGGTATGCTTTCTTCTTGAATCCGTAACTGATGATACCCCGATCGTAAGTCTATCTTTGAGTAGAAGCTCGACCCTTGCAGCTGATCAAATAGGTCATCAATCCTCGGTAATGGATACCGATTCTTGATGGTGAGTTTATTCAACTCTCTGTAGTCGATACACATTCTGAATGTCCCGTCCTTCTTCTTCACAAAAAGAACTGGAGCTCCCCAAGGCGTGTAGCTCGGTCTGATGAATCCTTTATCCAACAACTCTTGAAGTTGTGTGGATAACTCTTGCATTTCAGAAGGTGCTAATCGATATGGAGATTTAGCTACGGGTGCAGCTCCTGGTACCAAGTCGATGTGAAATTCGACTTGTCGATAAGGTGGTAGTCCTGGCAAGTCTTCAGGAAAGACTTCAGAAAATTCTTTTACTACCGGAATATCTGTCAACTTTGGCCCATCGGCCTTCTTTTCCACAACATGTGCTAGAAAGGCAATACAACCTTTCCGTAAGCACTTATGTGCTTTCATGCAATTGATGATCCGCAACGGGGTATCGCGCTTCTCTCCATGTATCACAAGTGTCTCTTCGTTCGATAGTGGTAGGCGAATGATCTTCTCGTGGCAAACGACTTCAGCTCGATTATTGGATAGCCAATCCATGCCAACCACTACGTCGAAACTACCCAATTCAACGGGTAAGAGATCGATATTGAATTTTTGTTCGCCAAGTTCTAAGGTACACCCCTTAACAATTTCTCCCGTCTCTACTAGTTTACCGTTAGCCAATTCTATAGAATAAGGAACATCTAGCTTACTAGGTTCCTAGCCCAGAACATTTTTAAATTCTATAGAAATAAAACTAAAATCGGCCCCGGTATCGAATAAAATGGAAGCGAAATGATTGTTAAGGAGGAACGTACCAGTGACCACATTAGGGTCTTGGTGCGCATCCTTGGCTCCAATCACAAATGATCGACCACGAGCTTGGTTTTCTTTAGGACAATCTTTCTTGAAGTGATCTTTGCTTCCGCATCCAAAGCATCCTTGACCACGACCATTTCCGTTCCCATTCTTGTTACCAAATCCACTTCCTGGTCCAGTATTATTTCTCGTTCCCCAACATGATTCAGCACGGTGGCCATTCTTGCCACACTTGTCACACTTGACAACCCGACAATCGCCCAAGTGATGATATTTGCATCGCTCACACTTGGGTAAAGTACCAGCGTACTTCTTAGGACCAGTGTCGTTTGTGGCTACAAACGCCCTTGCATCCTTTTGCGAGTTATTCTGTCGCCTGTTGTTGTTGTTGTTATTGTTGTTGGGGTTATTGTTGATGTGGTTGTTGTTACTGTTGTTATTGTTATTACCACGGGTTCCCTTCTTGAAATTCGAGTACATCCTTTTCCCATTGTTGGAAGACTCGGCATGTGTGTGTCCTTCTTATCATCACCTTTTATAAGAATATATTCATCCTGACCTCGTCTTCAGTGAGACTCACGGCTATAGTCACAGCCTGAGTAATAGTCGTGGGTTTAGCTGCAGTAACCAGACTTTGAATCTTCGGAGAAAGTCCCCAAATATAGCGCTCGATACGCTTGTATTCAGGTGATACAAGATAAGGAATCACGCGGGACAGATCGTGAAACCTTTGCGTATATCCCGTGATATCAGCTCCGACCATGGTAAGGTGCCAAAACTCGTTCTCCAACTTCTGGAGTTCAGCACGAGAACAGTACTTATCCCTCATACGTTCCTTCAGTTCATCCCAAGTTAACGCATAAGCAGCGTTATCACCCAAATTCTGCACTTGTAAGTTCCACCATGTAAGGGCCTCGTTGAGAAACAGGCCAGTAACGAAAGTGACTTGCTGATTAGCGAAACATCTGCTCATTCTTATAGTGGAATCCGTTTTCTCAGTCCATCTCACGAAAGCCACAGCACCGCCTATGCCATCGTAGTTAAGTGGCTTGCAGTCCAGAAACTGCTTGAACGTGCACCCTGAAATGGACAAACGGATTATGAATGAGCAAACAGTGAATCATACGAATAGATAACGAAAGGAATTTGATAAGTTGTAACAAAATAACTAAATGTTACCCGTAATATTTGTTCCACCTGCAGGACCGCCTTGACCCTGGCCTCCCGATCCTCCGGTGCCACCACTTTGTTCGGTACGGGATGCCTCATACAGTGCGATAGCTTGGGCGATTCTCTGTTCTATTAGAGCATTCAGTTCTGCCTCTTTCATAGGCATCGGTGGAGGTGGGGGTGGATTAACTGCTCGTGAACGTAAAACTCTCCTTGGTGGCATGATTCTTCCAAAGGAGAAATAGGATAAAGATTACACGTTGATTTGGTTTGTTAAATAATTTTACTAAGCATATAAAATACATTTATAACATTAATAGAAATATCACCATGAAACATATAATGTGAGTAAATAAGTTAACATAAACAATAAGATATGTCCAACCAGACCATTCAGATGCATATAATAGATAACACCAAGTTTTTCATATATATATAAGTCAACCGGTTACAAAATCGTTTGAAAGGAAACAAAATAGACTCGGGCTACATAACCCGGTCATACTAGTCTAGTACAACAAAAGAGATAACAAAGTTTTCCTTCCAATTGTGTGATCCGCTGTCTGTCGGTTGTCTTCAAAACTTGGTGGTGCGTCAATATGTACACAAAACGGATATAGATACTCGTCTCAAAAGTATGATACCTGCAAAGACAGTCTATGGTGGAGGAAAGACTGGTGGTGGAATCGGGAACAATGACCTGTAAACATGAGAAACCCTATCCTCCAAATCATGAACCAAACGGTGAAGGAAAACAATCTGCTGCTCGAGTGTCAAAACACGAGCAGGTAAATCAACTGGTGGTATATCAATTGGTGGCATCTGAGGTGGTAGTGGGGGTAATGGTGGTGACCCTGGTGGTGGTGGAGCATGGGGTGGTGAATGAGCTGGTAGTGGTGGAGTCAGAAGTACCAAACCATGAAGGTGAGTAAGCTCCTCCTCGAGTTCATGAACTCGATGGATAATAAAGTCTATCTGATGCTCGAGTGTCAGCACATGAGCACGCAACTCGGTAGTAACAGCAGGGTAATGCAATGGGTGGTATGGATCTGTCATGGGCATAACATGAGGTGGAGAGTGTGGTGCAATAAGAGGCTCGACAGGGACCTGTGGGACAGAGTGAAACTGCTGTTAGTATAGATCCATATCACTGGGTGGGATGTGGGCATGTCCAGATGGTCCGGCCTCATCAGTATGATCAGTGCGCATGAGGCGAATGTGCTCAGGAGATGTATTTGCAGCAGGGACCTGAATAGGAGCAGGGATGGCTGGCTCTGCTGGCATGACATCACCCCCAAAGTCTGCGTTTCGCTGTAGGCCAATGGCCTGCAGTGCAGAAGAAGTAACGGATGCATAAGAGGAAGCATCCGAGTCGGTATCTGCATCAGAAGAAATATTGATCACCGAGACCACTGGTGATGCAATGTCTAGGATAACCACATCGTAAACATCCCCGTCTCCTAAATCATCATCTAAATGCTCCACGGGAAACACATGAACAACGGCGTCGTCATCCTCGTCGAGATCGTTAATAAAAGGCATAATAGCAAGAGGAAGGATATCCCAGGGTATAACCTCGACCACATGTTCACCCTCCGGGTGACCCATGATAACTACGTCATTGAGGTGCGGAGGCATAACTAATATGTCATCATCAACAATATCACCTAGCAATGCGAATGGCTGAAAGTCATCCATATCGCCATCTGATCCCATCTCACTATCCGAAGTAATAACCTGAACCTCAGGTACATAATCATCATCCGAAGAGGGTGTCATAGGATCCACATCGTCATAAATGTTGCTTCCTTCGGAGGAAGACATGATATCCTGAGAAATAAGTTATTCGACACGTATGAGTATTTGTTACTTTACATATATACACGAAATGTATTTTTCACATAATGTTCATTTTAAGTTATCCTAATTGAGTTGTGTGGATTATCTTAAAGTTGCATGTCTACCATTTAGATGACTAAGACACTAATGTCCTTGCTTGATTTGTATGAGATGAATTCTTGTTAAAAATGGACCATGAAAAAGGTTTATGCAAATGAAAACATGTGTTTGTGTTTAAATGGTTTTCGTGAGAGATCCCTAGTGATTGTAGACTTAGACTCGAGAAAGAATCCTGGTTCACTATAATCGATGCTCTGATACCAAACTGTCACACCCGCTCGTAGCGGAAGCGCGAGGTGTGACCTGTCTGGTTTTCATTGCATAAATATCGATGTACATGAACAAACTATATGAATAAAACATACTCCATTGCCATTACATAAGTATTTCAAAAGATTACAACATAACTTTAGTGTGTCGGTTACAAACCATTAACATAACTTTAAAGTGTTATTGTTTCATACATTATCATGAAATAAACTACTAAGGTTTAAACCATCATATTTCCGCAAAGAGGCGGAATATAACAGTTAAACCCTCCAAAAGATGGCATGGAGTTCTGGTACTTGTTATCTTGACTGAGAATCCCGACATGGTCCGTTAATTCCCTGAAATACATGTTAAGTTTGGAAAACATCAACAAAAGTTGGCGAATTCATGCAGTTTAGTTGTAAAAAATGTATTTAAAATGTAAGTTGTAGTATGTAAAGCGTCAATGAAATCGTTGATCATTAATGTTTTGCAAGGACATTAATATGTGTGACGAAAAAGGAAGCAATCCAACCCTAGACAATTTTTATGTCGACTACTATCGACTGGGACACAAAAGCACTTTTCTGTATGGGTCCACGACCAAGAGTGGGGCTCGCCAAAACCCATTAGATCTAACCACTTGTACCTAGGTCCAAACTGGATTAATGGTGCTTAGATGTATAACCCTAATTCGCACATGATCTAAGGTGTTTCATTCCCTAACTTTAACATACGTTGAACAGGTATTTTCCCCGATAGTTGTAAAGTTGTAAAACATTTAAATGAATAGGGGACATGAACTCACAGTATCGCGTCCTATGAATAGAAGTGAATATGATCTCACGTGCGGTCGTCCTGAATAGAGTTGCGACCTACAAATGTTCTTATATTTGTTAGACACTTCGGTCTTTGTAAATAACTTGAGTACAAGTCTTTGTTATTTGTTGAACTTTGTATTAGATGTACTAATTGTTAAACTTGGCATATATTTCATCAAATATATATGTGTAAGTAATCTTGTATTTTATAAGTTATATAGTCGGATCTAGTCCTCTTGATTTCGTGTCTTATATGTATCAATTGCATACTTGTATTTCCAATAATGGTGTCATTGGGCCGAGCCCATGTTTTCATGTTATTGGTCCCCAAATAGTGTTGGGCCCAAAGAGTGTTGGGCCTAAATAGTCTTGGGCTTAAATAGTGTTGGGCCTAAGTAGTGTTGGGCCTAAATAGTGTTGGGCTTAAATAGTGTTGAGCCTTGGCCCATATGCTTGGTATTGGGCTTAGCCCATGTGTTTTTGATATTGGGCTTAGCCCATGTCTTTATGTTAAGCCCATTATGAAGTGTAAGCCCATTAAGAGTGTAAGCCCATTTATATATAAATAAAAATAGCCCATTAAAAGTGTAAGCCCATTTATAATAAAATAGACAATTTAAAAGTGTAAGCCCGTTTATAACAAGTATAAGTCTTTCATTTTTATAAAAACATTTTTATAAAAATCACTAAGTATACTTTTTAGTAAATAAAAACATAATAGTTTTTATAAGTTTCAAAATGTCTGAATTTGTTAATGGTAACGTAATTTTTGTGTCCGCGTCGGAAGATCGCCTAAACGTCGTAGTAAGTCCTCGGATTGGCGATATGTTCATAGGTTCGTCCGATTTGACCATAATTTGTATCCGATTATTCGGATCGTCCGTAACTCGTTTTAAGGCGTAATTATGTGAAGTCTTGTAAGACTTTTGTTATAATGTGTATTGGGTTTAATTATAACCTTTGATTCAAGTTCCTAATTTTTGTTACATATAACTAATACACCAAGTATTATATATCACAAAAATTGTTAAAATGATCAAATATATATTTTCTAAAAAAAATATATATTTATCTTGTCTTTTCTTTTTATAAAAACCTTTCTTTAAAAAAACTTTTTAATCTAATAAAGATTTAAGCAAAAATGTTGGTTCTTATAACATAAAGTTTTTAAGAAAAATTGGCCATATAACCTTTGTATTATTCATTTGGCCATGTTTAATCAAACATATCATTTTCTTTTCAATATCACCATCAATTTACTCATAACATCTTAACTAAAACATATGAGATTTTTATAACATAAGCTTATCAAAATGATCTCCAAATCATGTAGGGTTTTAAACATGATCATAATATATGTTAACTAGTTCAAAAGCCAAGTTTACTTCTAGTTTTAACAACTTTTATAAAAATCTCATGTTGTATGTTACTTTTTATAATCTTGTAAAAGTCTTGTTTTTAAATAAAAACATTAAGTAAATCAACTACACCAAAAATTATGATCATCCATTCATCCATTAAGTTTAACAAAAACCCTTTAAGATAAACATGTATAATTGTTAGATCATATTTTTAAAACATCATCTAACAATTTATTTATATCATAATCATCAAAACAAGATCAAATATTCATATAACAAGTCTTAGATCACAATATAAACAAACATAAATATATCATGATTATTATCTTTGCTTCTTTGTATTTTTCATGTTTATTATGTATGATTACTTAGTTATTATTAGTTATAATAACAATCATAAACATAATATAAGTATGAAAAAAAAAATAGATCTAGAAGCTTACTTCTAGCACTAGGCTAGGGATGATCTTAGAGAATGATTAAGAGTTAAGAAGATGAAGATCTTGATGGTAGAATGCTTTTGAATGGATGAAAACCCTTGCTTTAACTTGTAAGTGCTTTAGACCTTCTTATGTTACTTGGAAATCCATCTTGATCAATAAGTAAAAGATTAAAGTGAAGTGGGTTTTTGGTGTTCTTGGTGAAATATGAAGATGATGATAGAGTTTGAATAGGTAATAAAAGATGGAAAATGATGGGTAAAATGCTAGTTTACTTAGTGATAAAGTGTTATAACAAATAACCAACATAATCCACTAGTAACTAACCATAAATATCTAGATATTTTTACCACAAAAATTAAGGTGTGGGACCCCAATATTACCGCCCAAATTTTATTTAGGGGTGCTATATGTGGTTTCATGTGTTAGTAATTTCATGCTTTGTAAAATGTAGAAAAAGAGATTAAAATTTTAAAGTGTTTTAGGTGTTTAAGGTTTGCAATTTTTCGAGATGATTCATGACTTGAAATGATCATAATCTAGCTTTACAAGACCAAAAATAATGTTCACTAGCTCGCTACATATGTCAAATTTTAGTTCGGATAGTCGTTTGGCGCTCGTTCCGCAAGAAGATAGTCGAAAGGTTCGCTTATGGAAGTTGTAGGGAAAATTTCGGTTATGTGTGCAATTGGTATTCCCTATGTATTTTTATGTGAAATTTGTGCTTAAACAACACTTTTGCATCTTGTAATTAAAATACAAATGCTGAATTTTTGCGGAAAAATAATGAAATGGTCACTTTTAGCACTTTTCGGACAGTTTTTAGTGCTACTGGACATTGGTAATATATTAAGCCAAACCCTTGTATTCCCATATAGGGTTTAATGTATATTTGATGTTGGACTTTCGTCTGAGTCGTAAAGATGTCATTTAGATGATTTCAGCGGGTTATGAGTTTTCGTCAGCACACTAGTTTACTAGGTACTACTCTAGTTGTTTCGATGCATTGTTTACACTATTTCAAATATAACAAATAAAAATGAATAATGTGCATCATAAATGAATATTCCATGAGTGTTCTAAGATGTATATCATGTAATCATGCAGTTCGAATATTCAAAACGCATACTTGTATAATGTAAATCATTGCCTTAAATGTACGTAAATTACCCGAAAGTGGCAGTTGTCACACAAACAAGTTACATTTCGTCTATCATTGTTTTTATGTCACTAAGGCCACGTCCAGATCCTAAGTGAACACGCTTCCTAGCAATCAACATCATGCAACATCACCTGAAACATATGTAAAAACAAAGTCGGCAAAGAAATGCTGTCGAGCACATAGGTTTAATGAGAGTGTCAGATTCATGGCTCGTTTACATGTTGCAATACCTTATTAAAAACCTTGTTTTGAAAAGTGCATAATATTGCAGCCTAATTAACCATCTCAAATCAAGATGATTATAACTTAAAAAAAATCTCGTAGCCATGATTCTTAACCCCAAAACATTTGTTTTAGTAAACCAAATTGTAAGACATCACGTAAAAACTCGTTAATAAACTCGTATGTTTTATATTATTTAGAAAACATCGTTGTGTGACATCATTTCAAAATAGTTTCCCAAGTGAACTAAATAATGATACGGAATATAATATGACAAAAGCGCTTATATATAAGAAGTACCAGCGGCGTATCTACCATGCTTTCATCACATCATACCCGTCCCATTATTTAATCACTTCCTAAAAACTAATCGTTTATCCTATTCGTTTAACTCGTTAAAATCGTTTTCGTATCGTTTATCTCGTTTAAATCGTTTCAATTGTTTAACTCGTCCCAAAATTGTTTTCGTTTTAATTGAGAAACTACTTTTGGTCGTCTCGGTAATAACATTCAAACCTTCGTAACTCGACTATCTCGCTTCTCGCATTAACAAACCACCAAAGGGTAAGTTAACAATCACAGATTCAGTCGTTACCCACATAACCCCCACACATAACCATGGGTGCAGTCTGATAATGGGATTTGTCAGATCGTATGGTACCATAACCTAATACTGGTCGGTTTGATCAATGTTAATGAATGTCATTCGTTATGTAAATACGTCCAACAAGTTTGTTCACATTATCAAAATCGTTATTAATTTTGTATAAACCATATTAATTATTTTTGAAACCATCGTTAAAACCTCGAAAACATTTAACACATATGAATCACTCCAAAACAATTGAAAACAGTAAAATAGGGGAACTACGTACTCACATGAAGTGCAAAGTATCCTTAATCAAAAGAACTCAACAAGCTCAGGAAAATCAAGGAAACTCAAGCAGCACCTAGTAATCGAATCACTAGATAAATAATAGGCACCTAAATCGGAAGATCGGATAGAATGAGGTCTCGTAACCCAAATGAGTATTGGAACTCATGTGATATGGTTTAACAAAGCCTACATTCTAAATCGGAACCTAACCTAAGTGCTTTCGTCCCATTACGACCCATTAAGGTAGCTTACGCTACTTTAACGCGTCGTTCGCGCAAACGAGTGTTCGAGACGTCTAACTAGTCCTATGACAAGTATTATATGCCTAAACATGTTTAAATATGTTGCATAATCAGTTTAGGTGACAAAAGTTAGGTTACATATGCTTAAAATCCAATTATGCATAAAAAGGGCATTTTGTTCATTTTACCTAAGGCATATAAACTACCTATCATACAACTAATTAAATCTAAGTGACCATAAGGTATAACCTCGGAAGGTTATTCCCTATACAACTATGGTCACTAAATGTGCTTGGTCGGATCCTAATGATCGACCAAACGGGTCTAGTTCGAAAGTCTAAGGGGTTGCCAAGACCGCTTGACTTACGACTCTGCACAAGCACTAAACTAAAAGTGACGAGATAAACATGTTAAAACATGTTTAGTTAAGTTAGAAAACAGGTTTTGATATCAAAACAAAGTGTTCTGATACCCAAGAGTAGTTTGGTTACAAAATACGCATGAATACGCATTTTGACCGAAACTACGACTCGTCACTACGCCTAGTCAACGTGGTAATCAGTAGGTATAGTTACACGGGACTATAACCATCATGATTATGCTCACGTTTCAAAGTTCAAACGAACTTTGTGTTGAGCATAACCTGGTCAAAGCAGAAAGTCAAACACTGTTTGACTTTTACGGTTAAAATGCATAAAAGCACGAAAGAATGCTTACAGAGGGTCCACGCTAGGAAGTTTGATCCAAGTTTGCTCAGGTATGAAGTGTTTAAACCTCAACTTAGAGCAAAATGAATCAAGGTGTGAGGAAAATGGAATGAGAGCTTGGGTATATATAGATTTCGGAGAACCGTTAGGATCGTTTCTCGCATTTCGTGCTTCGATCTTGGCCCTCCACTTGGGCACATGGTTTTCAAAACCATGGGTGTGACAACTCGTATTTCAAACCTATCTTTGTGATTAATGTAACCTATGTGAACACTGTGTGATTATATGAACTTTGTTGATTGATTAAATGTTATGTTGATATGTTATATGATGATGTGACAACCCGAATTTTCAAGGTTGATAACGTTTAAGATGGTGATCTTAACTCCTCGTTAATTCTCTCCTATGTATTACATGTTCCGTACTATTATATTCTATTAAACGCTCGCAACTTTTATAAACGTGTTTAACGTGTAATGTATTTGAGTACGCTTGTATGCGTGGCGGGTTTTCTGTTGGGTCAATGGCTCGGGTAGGGCTGCACACAAGAATAGGACACACACCTTAGTTCTTTTATCGTGGCCCCACACTTAAGTCCGGCCCATACCACTTAAGCCCACCATTCATGGATCATGTATATCTTTAAGTAGGGCACGTATATTTTGGTTGTTTTGATTAATCACAACATCACAACAAAACCCTACCCTTTTCCCTCAAGATTTCGATCGGCAGGCGACCCCTTTCCCCCATCGAGTCAATCTTACACTTTAGAGACATCATCTTATTTAAATCGAGCCCACTGATCCCAATGATTTGTAAGTCTATATTCATGTTATTTGATAATAATTTGATCTTTTATATGCGTGATGTTGACTAACTAAAGTGTACATGTATGTTCTTTAAAATATGAAGCAATACTGTGATCTAGGTAGATGACGAAATTGTGATGTAATCAGCCATGTAATGAAATAGTGGTATGTTACATAAAAATTGAATGATGGGTGTGTATGTTATGGGCCGATCTGCATGTAAAAAGGGGTTTGTATGATGATGTCTAGTTTTGGATATTATGTGACTGATCCGATTTAATTGATTTCATGAATAATGATCAAGATGTAGGGTTGTATGCTAGCAAAACATAATGATTAGGTTGTCAGCCATTATTCAATTGTTGGTCCAATTAAAATATAGTAGGGTAAACATTTAGATAAGAACTCAAGGATGCATGTGATTTAATTCATATTGTCTGATCCATGCCATGTGAGTTTTGTATTTGGTCCAATCAGGTAGACTTTAATTTGGTGGTCCATGTGCTAATTGTAGAAAACAATGATGATATTAAAAGAATCAAAGAAACTGTGATATTAATTGGTATAAAGTTTGGAGGTTGCTATTTGATAAATCTTGATGTTAGTGAAGTATGGGGTCATGTAAATGTATTGGGCGGCGAAACATAAAGCAGGCCGCACCACAGGGTAGTGGATCCGAATTGAGTGTGGACCGAACATGTTTAATAGTTGGGCCGGTTGGGTTAAAACTGTGTAATGGGCCGTGAACTGTTGTGATTAGGATGTTGATGCGATAATGTTAACTGGGTCGAAGGGTTATAGCTAGTGATATTAATCCTGAGTAGACCCATAACATGATCGGTTTACACACTTGTGTGTTGGAAAACTTAATATTGAATAACCAGCATGCATAAATCATGAATCGAACCAATCAATTAATAGAATACGTGTTAAGTGTTTGCTTGCTAATATTGGGGTTGAAGGATTAACTAGTATGATTGGATCTGTATATGTGTACTTCCTGTATTTTGGCTGGGTGATATGTGCGTGATGAATACCTAAATTGATCCTTCGTGAAGTATGTGGATCATAGTCTAATTGTTGTCGGTAACTATGTTAGGGCGTGTTTGACTGTTGATCAATTACTAAACAAGTAACAAATCTTACCGAGCAAACCAAGGTGAGTTCACACTCTACAAAGCATGGGATTCCCTGGGGTTGGGAATGGGGTTAAGGAATATGGATTCCTCGTCCTTTCTTGGGTAGGACAGTAATGGTTCAGGAATGTAATTCCTCGTCCTTACGGACAGATAACTTTACTAGACCAAAACTCTATCACGAAGTCCCTCCTTTTTATATCGACTTAATCGCCGGGCCAATGGCGAGCGGGTCATTAGTTAGATAGCGCTATTTAGGTCTGACAAGCCTCACACCGTGCCACAGAGGACGGGCGTGAACTAATGGATCTGGGCACGTCAATTCTGATAGACATTGACAGTTCAAGGCACTTAAACATGACTACAGTCAGCAGTCGATATGGTAACGAGTCTAGTGTATACATGGGGTAGCCCCCACGGCCGAAAAGCCAGATAACTAATCATGGGGTAGCCCCCACGGCTGGATTGCCAGAGTAAACGGGATTAAAACAGAACACGTTTTTCAACTATGGGGTAACCCCCATGGCAGGGATGCCAGTTAAAGTAAACTGTTTACGAAACAACTTAAAACAAACACCCAACTGTGAACTCGCTCAACATTATTGTTGACTCGTTACTACATGCTTTGCAGGTCAATAGGTACTTAGCTGGAGCTTGCACAAGGAAGAGTCGTTGTGGGACATGGACAGCTGTGTGCCATGTTAAACCTTTGGATATTTAAACTTATGTTTTGGTTTTAAACATTATGCTTCCGCTCACAACTTAAACTATGTTTGTTTTGGACACCAATCGTGTTGATTGGACTTTTATAATTAATTACTTACTTGTTCAATATGACTGGTGGCTGATCCTGGTCAGTCACGGCTCCAAGCAGTGATACTCCGCGTGTGGATTTTGGGGGTGTGACAGATTGGTATCAGAGCCATTGGTTATAGTGAACTTGGTTTTAATAAGGGAAAACGTTTTTGTTAAAACCTGACTATAACCTGTACAGTGCTCTACGATCCACAACGACGCTTCACTCCACGTGCAAGACTCAACATTCTAGGTGATACGATCTATGTTTACATTGCCTACTTGTTAGATTACATAGAACTTTGCTCATGGTATGCTTAGATAAACGTAACAACTGTTGTTTGAAAACACATGCGTGCTTGCTTCCTTCTGTCACTCCACACTTACACACATTCACGACACCTTTCCTATTTGTGTTTCCTTCGATGTGAAGATCATGAGGGAACGTGTGCACCTAACTCAAGCCAGCTAATGGCTCTTATCAACAAACCAGTTACGGCAGCACTCGCAGCCGCTCAGGCAGGAGGTATAACCTGCTATTATGAACCTACCCTAGGATGTTAGATCCTACTCTCATGACCCAACTCTCGCGCTTAACCCGGTCTTTCTTCCTCACGCAACAAGGTCAGAACGCTCAGCCGCCTGTATGCACATCCAAGACGTTCATGGACTGTCGTCCTAGTACTTTCAGTGGCACTAAAGGAACTGTTGGACTCCTCCACTGGTTTGAAAAGCTCGAGTCTGTCTTAGAGATGTGTGATTGCCCTGAGGCTCGTAGGGTGAAGTACGCCACTGGTACTCTCGAAGGCACTGCACTAACCTGGTGGAACGCGCACGTTCAGATGCTGGGGCTGGCGGCTGCTAATGCCACCCCATGGAATGATTTTAAGGAACTGATCAAACGTGAATACTGTAGTCGTGATGACATCCATAAACTGCCAAAACGTATTAATGCTGCTACAACTACTTCGGATGCTCTCAGGGACAACAAACGCAAGTGGGATGGAAATTCGAGCAAGGGTTCCACTTCGGTTCAGTCTCAGTCGCAGCAGCGAAAAACGGATGATTACAGGAGCTCCAGGCAGCAGTCTTTTGGTAATCGAAGTGAGGGTGGATACAGGGGGAACCACCCTAAGTGCAACCGATGTAAATTGCACCACAGCGGACCGTGCAAGAAAGATCGTTGTCAAAGATGCAACAAGCTTGCTCATGGAGCCAAAGATTGTAAAAGCTCACGTCCTGCAAACCAGAACCGACAACAGCAGCCACAAGCTCCACAGAATCAGCAGCAACATCAGGGTAACAAGGGATGTTATCAGTGTGGTGTTGAAGGCCACTTCAAGCGGGACTGCCCCCGGTTAAACCAGAATCAGAACCACAACCAAGGAAACGGGAACAATAGTGGAGGTAACAATAGGGGTAATAACGACGGCAATGGTGCCAGATGTCGAATGTTCGTGATTGGTCAGGGTGATGCTAGGAATGACCCCAACGTTGTGATAGTTTCGATATCGTCATTGGGATGGATTGGTTATCCCAACAGCAAGCAGAGATCCTATGCAAAGAGAAGATTGTTCGTATTCTCCGTTTTGGCAAAGAACCTCTCGAAATTCAAGGCGACAAGAGTGGTGCTGTAGTGGGCATCATCTCCTTCCTTAAAGCCCAGAAGTGTTTACGAAAGGGCCACACCGCTATTTTAGCACTTGTTACTGACACCTCGAAGAAAGAGAAGAAGATAGAAGATTTTCCGATTGTACGCGACTATCCTGAGGTATTCCCTGAGGAATTACCTGGTCTTCCGCCTCATCGCCAGGTCGAGTTTCAAATCGAGCTAGCTCCTGGAGCAGCGCCTATAGCTCGAGCACCTTATCGTTTAGCCCCATCAGAACTAGAAGAGCTGTCTACGCAACTACAAGAACCCTTGGATAAGGGTTTCATTCATCCTAGCTCTTCGCCCTGGGAGCTCCAGTGCTATTCGTAAAGAAGAAAGATGGTACCTTCAGAATGTGCATCGACTACCGTGAACTCAACAAGGTGACCGTGAAGAATCTCTATCCTCTTCCACGCATTGACGACTTGTTCGACCAGCTACAAGGGTCGAGCTACTATTCAAAGATTGATTTGAGATCAGGATATCACCAGCTGAGAGTCCGAGAAGAGGACGTCTCTAAAACAGCCTTTAGAACCCGTTATGGACACTATGAGTTTTTGGTCATGCCTTTTGGGCTGACAAACGCACATGCGGCCTTCATGGACTTGATGAATCGAGTGTGCAAGCCTTACCTGGACAAGTTCATTATAGTTTTCATCGATGACATCCTGATCTATTCGAAGAGTCAGGAGGAACACGAGCAGCACTTGCGACTCATTTTGGAACCTTTTCGAGCAGAACAGTTGTACGCCAAGTTTTCAAAATGCGACTTCTGGCTTCGTGAAGTCCATTTCTTAGGCCATGTGGTGAACAAGGATGGGATTCATGTGGATCCATCTAA
Source organism: Helianthus tuberosus (assembly GCA_030545235.1). Classification (NCBI taxonomy): domain Eukaryota; kingdom Viridiplantae; phylum Streptophyta; class Magnoliopsida; order Asterales; family Asteraceae; genus Helianthus; species Helianthus tuberosus. The sequence goes on from JARYGA010027784.1 coordinate 19,293, forward strand.
GGTAGACTCGATTAAGAACTGGCCTGCACATCGTACCCCAACAGAAATTCGCCAATTCTTGGGCTTGGCAGGTTACTACAGAAGGATTCATCAAGGACTTCTCCAAGATTGCACAGCCTCTCACCTCACTAACGCAGAAAGGCGTTGTTTATCGATGGGGAAATGCACAGGAATTAGCATTTCAGCACTTAAAGGATAGACTTTGCAGTGCACCTATCCTTTCATTGCCAGAGGGCACGGACGACTTTGTGGTTTACTGTGACGCATCAATTCAGGGTCTTGGTTGTGTACTGATGCAACGGGATAAGGTTATAGCCTACGCCTCACGCCAACTTAAAGTTCATGAAAGAAACTACACTACGTACGATTTAGAGCTGGGAGCTGTTGTTTTTGCACTTAAGATATGGAGACACTACCTGTACGGTACCAAATGCGCCATCTACACTGATCACAGGAGTCTCAAGCACATCTTCAAACAGAAGGAACTGAATATGCGACAACGACGATGGGTCGAGCTACTGAATGACTACGAATGCTCGATCAGGTACCACCCAGGCAAAGCCAATGTTGTGGCTGACGCCCTCAGTCGAAAGGATACTGCGCCTAAGCGCGTACGAGCTTTATGATTCACTATACAATCTAGTCTTCCTTCTCAGATTCGAGATGCTCAGGTAGAAGCATTGAAACCAGAAAACATCAGGGCTGAAGCCCTACGCGGCTCAAGGCAACGATTAGAACAAAAGGAAGACGGTGGCTACTACGTAACAGGACGCATTTGGGTCCCACTTTATGGCAACCTACGAGAGCTTGGGATGGATGAGGCACACAAGTCTCGCTACTCAGTACATCCTGGTTCGGATAAGATGTACCACGATATCAAAACTACGTATTAGTGGCCTAGCATGAAGGCCCACATAGCAACTTACGTCAGCAAGTGTTTAACTTGTGCGAGAGTCAAAGTCGAATACCAGAAACCTTCAGGCCTACTCCAACAACCAGAGATACCACAATGGAAATGGGAGCAAATTTCCATGGATTTTGTTACTAGCCTGCCTAGATCTCAACGTGGTAACGATATTATTTGGGTGATCGTGGATCGACTCACAAAGTCTGCACACTTCTTGGCTATCAAGGAAACGGATAAGTTCTCCACGTTGGCAGACGTATATCTTAAGGAAGTTGTTTCGAGGCACGGGGTGCCCACCTCTATTATCTCGGATCGTGATGCACGTTTTACCTCAGAACTATGGCAATCAATGCACAAGTCCTTTGGCTCACGTTTAGATATGAGCACAGCTTATCACCCGCAAACGGATGGGCAGTCTGAACGCACCATCCAGACCCTCGAAGACATGCTTAGGGCATGTGTAATTTAATTTGGCAATGGCTGGGAAAAGCATCTGCCACTTGTGGAATTTTTGTACAATGACAGCTACCACACCAGCATTAAAGCTGCTCCGTTTGAGGCGTTGTACGGGCGTAAATGCCGATCACCTCTTTGTTGGGCAGAGGTGGGGGATAGTCAGATCACTGGCCCAGAACTTGTGGTAGACACAACAGAAAGAATTGCTCAAATACGACAACGAATGGCGGCAGCTCGTGACCGTCAGAAAAGCTACGCCGATAAGGGCAGGAAACCACTCGAGCTCCAGGTTGGGGATCGAGTGCTACTCAAAGTTTCACCCTGGAAGGGTGTGGTTCGTTGTGGCAAACGAGGCAAACTTAACCCGCGATACGTCAGACCTTTCGAAATCATAGAGAAAATAGGCAGGGTGGCCTACAAACTGAACCTACCAGCAGAACTCAGTGCAGTTCACAACGTTTTCCATGTGTCGAATCTGAAGAAGTGTCTGTCAGATAAGACCCTCATAGTTCCTTTGAAGGAGCTCAATATCGACGAACAGTTGCGATTCATCGAGGAACCAGTTGAAATCACGGACCGGGATGTTAAGGTCCTCAGGCGCACTAGAATACCTCTCATTCGAGTTCGCTGGAACTCACGTCGTGGCCCAGAGTTCACTTGGGAATGCGAAGATCAGACGAAACAAAAGTATCCCCAACTATTCGCAAACAGTACAACCATTACTGAGGCTAAAGCTACGGAATTTCGGGACGAAATTCCAGATCAACGGGGGGAGGATGTGACACCCCAGGAAAACCAGGAAAACCATGCAACTTAACTAGCTTCCTTAGTGAGTACGTACCAAATTTCGGGACGAAATTTCTTTCAACTTGGGGATAATGTGACAACTCGTATTTCAAACCTATCTTTGTGATTAATGTAACCTATGTGAACACTGTGTGATTATATGAACTTTGTTGATTGATTAAATGTTGTGTTGATATGTTATATGATGATGTGACAACCCGAATTTTCAAGGTTGGAAACGTTTAAGATGGTGATCTTAACTCCTCGTTAATTCTCTCCTATGTGTTACATGTTCCGTACTATTATATTTTATTAAACGCTCGCAACTTTTATAAACGTGTTTAACGTGTAATGTATTTGAGTATGCTTGTATGCGTGGCGGGTTTTCTGTTGGGTCAATGGCTCGGGTAGGGCCGCACACAAGAATAGGACACACACCTTAGTTCTTTTATCTTGGCCCCACACTTAAGTCCGGCCCACACCACTTAAGCCCACCATTCATGGATCACGTATATCTTTAAGTAGGGCACGTATATTTTGGTTGTTTTGATTAATCACAACATCACAACAAAACCCTACCCTTTTCCCTCAAGATTTCGATCGGCAGGCGACCCCTTTCCCCCATCGAGTCAATCTTACACTTTAGAGACATCATCTTATTTAAATCGAGCCCACTGATCCCAATGATTTGTAAGTCCATATTCATGTTATTTGATAATAATTTGATCTTTTATATGCGTGATGTTGACTAACTAAAGTGTACATGTATGTTCTTTAAAATATGAAGCAATACTGTGATCTTGGTAGATGACGAAATTGTGATGTAATCAGCCATGTAATGAAATAGTGGTATGTTACATAAAAATTGAATGATGGGTGTGTATGTTATGGGCCGATCTGCATGTAAAAAGGGGTTTGTATGATGATGTCTAGTTTTGGATATTATGTGACTGATCCGATTTAATTGATTTCATGAATAATGATCAAGATGTAGGGTTGTATGCTAGCAAAACATAATGATTAGGTTGTCAGCCATTATTCAATTGTTGGTCCAATTAAAATATAGTAGGGTAAACATTTAGATAAGAACTCAAGGATGCATGTGATTTAATTCATATTGTCTGATCCATGCCATGTGAGTTTTGTATTTGGTCCAATCAGGTAGACTTTAATTTGGTGGTCCATGTGCTAATTGTAGAAAACAATGATGATATTAAAAGAATCAAAGAAACTGTGATATTAATTGGTATAAAGTTTGGAGGTTGCTATATGATAAATCTTGATGTTAGTGAAGTATGGGGTCATGTAAATGTATTGGGCGGCGAAACATAAAGCAGGCCGCACCACAGGGTAGTGGATCCGAATTGAGTGTGGACTGAACATGTTTAATAGTTGGGCCGGTTGGGTTAAAACTGTGTAATGGGCCGTGAACTGTTGTGATTAGGATGTTGATGCGATAATGTTAACTGGGTCGAAGGGTTATAGCTAGTGATATTAATCCTGAGTAGACCCATAACATGATCGGTTTACACACTTGTGTGTTGGAAAACTTAATATTGAATAACCAGCATGCATAAATCATGAATCGAACCAATCAATTAATAGAATACGTGTTAAGTGTTTGCTTGCTAATATTGGGGTTGAAGGATTAACTAGTATGATTGGATCTGTATATGTGTACTTCCTGTATTTTGGCTGGGTGATATGTGCGTGATGAATACCTAAATTGATCCTTCGTGAAGTATGTGGATCATAGTCTAATTGTTGTCGGTAACTATGTTAGGGCGTGTTTGACTGTTGATCAATTACTAAACAAGTAACAAATCTTACCGAGCAAACCAAGGTGAGTTCACACTCTACAAAGCATGGGATTCCCTGGGGTTGGGAATGGGGTTAAGGAATATGGACTCCTCGTCCTTTCTTGGGTAGGACAGTAATGGTTCAGGAATGTAATTCCTCGTCCTTACGGACAGATAACTTTACTAGACCAAAACTCTATCACGAAGTCCCTCCTTTTTATATTGACTTAATCGCCGGGCCAATGGCGAGCGGGTCATTAGTTAGATAGCGCTATTTAGGTCTGACAAGCCTCACACCGTGCCACAGAGGACGGGCGTGAACTAATGGATCTGGGCACGTCAATGCTGATAGACATTGAGAGTTCAAGGCACTTAAACATGACTACAGTCAGCAGTCGATATGGTAACGAGTCTAGTGTATACATGGGGTAGCTCCCACGGCCGAAAAGCCAGATAACTAATCATGGGGTAGCCCCCACGGCTGGATTGCCAGAGTAAACGAGATTAAAACAGAACACGTTTTTCAACTATGGGGTAACCCCCATGGCAGGGATGCCAGTTAAAGTATACTATGTTCGAAACAACTTAAAACAAACACCCAACTGTGAACTCGCTCAACATTATTGTTGACTCGTTACTACATGCTTTGCAGGTCAATAGGTACTTAGCTGGAGCTTGCACAAGGAAGAGTCGTTGTGGGACATGGACAGCTGTGTGCCATGTTAAACCTTTGGATATTTAAACTTATGTTTTGGTTTTAAACATTATGCTTCCGCTCACAACTTAAACTATGTTTGTTTTGGACACCAATCGTGTTGATTGGACTTTTATAATTAATTACTTACTTGTTCAATATGACTGGTGGCTGATCCTGGTCAGTCACGGCTCCAAGCGGTGATACTCCGCGTGTGGATTTTGGGGGTGTGACAGATTGGTATCAGAGCCATTGGTTATAGTGAACTTGGTTTTAATAAGGGAAAACGTTTTTGTTAAAACCTGACTATAACCTGTACAGTGCTCTACGATCCACAACGACGCTTCACTCCACGTGCAAGACTCAACATTCTAGGTGATACGATCTATGTTTACATTGCCTACTTGTTAGATTACATAGAACTTTGCTCATGGTATGCCTAGATAAACGTAACAACTGTTGTTTGAAAACACATGCGTGCTTGCTTCCTTCTGTCACTCCACACTTACACACATTCACGACACCTTTCCTATTTATGTTTCCTTCGATGTGAAGATCATGAGGGAACGTGTGCACCTAACTCAAGCCAGCTAATGGCTCTTATCAACGAACCAGTTACGGCAGCACTCGCAGCCGCTCAGGCAGGAGGTATAACCTGCTATTACGAACCTACCCTAGGATGTTAGATCCTACTCTCATGACCCAACTCTCGCGCTTAATCCGGTCTTTCTTCCTCGCGCAACAAGGTCAGAACGCTCAGCCGCCTGTATGCACATCCAAGACGTTCATGGACTGTCGTCCTAGTACTTTCAGTGGCACTAAAGGAACTGTTGGACTCCTCCATTGGTTTGAAAAGCTCGAGTCTGTCTTAGAGATGTGTGATTGCCCTGAGGCTCGTAGGGTGAAGTACGCCACTGGTACTCTCGAAGGCACTGCACTAACCTGGTGGAACGTGCACGTTCAGATGCTGGGGCTGGCGGCTGCTAATGCCACCCCATGGAATGATTTTAAGGAACTGATCAAACGTGAATACTGTAGTCGTGATGACGTCCATAAACTGCCGAAACGTATTAATGCTGCTACAACTACTTCGGATGCTCTCAGGGATAACAAACGCAAGTGGGATGGAAATTCGAGCAAGGGTTCCACTTCGGTTCAGTCTCAGTCGCAGCAGCGAAACACGGATGATTACAGGAGCTCCAGGCAGCAGTCTTTTGGTAATCGAAGTTAGGGTGGATACAGGGGGAACCACCCTAAGTGCAACCGATGTAAATTGCACCACAGCGGACCGTGAAAGAAAGATCGTTGTCAAAGATGCAACAAGCTTGCTCATGGAGCCAAAGATTGTAAAAGCTCACGTCCTGCAAACCAGAACCGACAACAGCAGCCACAAGCTCCACAGAATCAGCAGCAACAGCAGGGTAACAAGGGATGTTATCAGTGTGGTGCTGAAGGCCACTTCAAGCGGGACTGCCCCCGGTTAAACCAGATTCTGAACCACAACCAAGGAAACGGGAACAATAGTGGAGGTAACAATAGGGGTAATAACGACGGCAATGGTGCCAGGGGTCGAATGTTCGTGATTGGTCAGGGTGATGCTAGGAATGACCCCAACGTTGTGATAGTTTCGATATCGTCATTGGGATGGATTGGTTATCCCAACAGCAAGCAGAGATCCTATGCAAAGAGAAGATTGCTCGTATTCTCCGTTCTGGCAAAGAACCTCTCGAAATTCAAGGCGACAAGAGTGGTGCTGTAGTGGGCATCATCTCCTTCCTTAAAGCCCAGAAGTGTTTACGAAAGGGCCACACCGCTATTTTAGCACTTGTTACTGATACCTCGAAGAAAGAGAAGAAGATAGAAGATTTTCCGATTGTACGCGACTATCCTGAGGTATTCCCTGAGGAATTACCTGGTCTTCCGCCTCATCGCCAGGTCGAGTTTCAAATCGAGCTAGCTCCTGGAGCAGCGCCTATAGCTCGAGCACCTTATCGTTTAGCCCCATCAGAACTAGAAGAGCTGTCTACGCAACTACAAGAACCCTTGGATAAGGGTTTCATTCGTCCTAGTTCTTCGCCCTGGGAGCTCCAGTGCTATTCGTAAAGAAGAAAGACGGTACCTTCAGAATGTGCATCGACTACCGTGAACTCAACAAGGTGACCGTGAAGAATCGCTATCCTCTTCCACGCATTGACGACTTGTTCGACCAGCTACAAGGGTCGAGCTACTATTCAAAGATTGATTTGAGATCAGGATATCACCAGCTGAGAGTCTGAGAAGAGGACGTCTCTAAAACAGCCTTTAGAACCCGTTATGGACACTATGAGTTTTTGGTCATGCCTTTTGGGCTGACAAACGCACATGCGGCCTTCATGGACTTGATGAATCGAGTGTGCAAGCCTTACCTGGACAAGTTCATTATAGTTTTCATCGACGACATCCAGATCTATTCGAAGAGTCAGGAGGAACACGAGCAGCACTTGCGACTCATTTTGGAACCTTTTCGAGCAGAACAGTTGTACACCAAGTTTTCAAAATGCGACTTCTGGCTTCGTGAAGTCCATTTCTTAGGCCATGTGGTGAGCAAGGATGGGATTCATGTGGATCCATCTAAGGTAGACTCGATTAAGAACTGGCCTGCACCTCGTACCCCAACAGAAATTCGCCAATTCTTGGGCTTGGCAGGTTACTACAGAAGGATTCATCAAGGACTTCTCCAAGATTGCACAGCCTCTCACCTCACTAACGCAGAAAGGCGTTGTTTATTGATGGGGAAATGCACAGGAATTAGCATTTTATCACTTAAAGGATAGAATTTGCAGTGCACCTATCCTTTCATTGCCAAAGGGCACGGACGACTTTGTGGTTTACTGCGACGCATCAATTCAGGGTCTTGGTTGTGTACTGATGCAACGGGATAAGGTTATAGCCTATGCCTCACGCCAACTTAAAGTTCATGAAAGAAACTACACTACGCACGATTTAGAGCTGGGAGCTGTTGTTTTTGCACTTAAGATATGGAGACACTACCTGTACGGTACCAAATGCGCCATCTACACTGATCACAGGAGTCTCAAGCACATCTTCAAACAGAAGGAACTGAATATGCGACAACGACGATGGGTCGAGCTACTGAATGACTACGAATGCTCGATCAGGTACCACCCAGGGAAAGCCAATGTTGTGGCTGACGCCCTCAGTCGAAAGGATACTGCGCCTAAGCGCGTACGAGCTTTATGATTCACTATACAATCTAGTCTTCCTTCTCAGATTCGAGATGCTCAGGTAGAAGCATTGAAACTAGAAAACATCAGGGCTGAAGCCCTACGCGGCTCAAGGCAACGATTAGAACAAAAGGAAGACGGTGGCTACTACGTAACAGGACGCATTTGGGTCCCACTTTATGGCAACCTACGAGAGCTTGGGATGGATGAGGCACACAAGTCTCGCTACTCAGTACATCCTGGTTCGGATAAGATGTACCACGATATCAAAACTACGTATTAGTGGCCTAGCATGAAGGCCCACATAGCAACTTACGTCAGCAAGTGTTTAACTTGTGCGAGAGTCAAAGTCGAATACCAGAAACCTTCAGGCCTACTCTAACAACCAGAGATACCACAATGGAAATGGGAGCAAATTTCCATGGATTTTGTTACTAGCCTGCCTAGATCTCAACGTGGTAACGATATTATTTGGGTGATCGTGGATCGACTCACAAAGTCTGCACACTTCTTGGCTATCAAGGAAACGGATAAGTTCTCCACGTTGGCAGACGTATATCTTAAGGAAGTTGTCTCGAGGCACGGGGTGCCCACCTCTATAATCTCGGATCGTGATGCACGTTTTACCTCAGAACTATGGCAATCAATGCATAAGTCCTTTGCCTCACGTTTAGATATGAGCACAGCTTATCACCCGCAAACGGATGGGCAGTCTGAATGCACCATCCAGACCCTCGAAGACATGCTTAGGGCATGTGTAATTGACTTTGGCAACGGCTGGGAAAAGCATCTGCCACTTGTGGAATTTTTGTACAATAACAGCTACCACACCAGCATTAAAGCTGCGCCGTTTGAGGCGTTGTACGGGCGTAAATGCCGATCACCTCTTTGTTGGGCAGAGGTGGGGGATAGTCAGATCACTGGCCCAGAACTTGTGGTAGACACAACAGAAAGAATTGCTCAAATACGACAACGAATGGCGGCAGCTCGTGACCGTCAGAAAAGCTACGCCGATAAGGGCAGGAAACCACTCGAGCTCCAGGTTGGGGATCGAGTGCTACTCAAAGTTTCACCCTAGAAGGGTGTGGTTCGTTGTGGCAAACGAGGCAAACTTAACCCGCGATACGTCGGACCTTTCGAAATCATAGAGAAAATAGGCAGGGTGGCCTACAAACTGAACCTACCAGCAGAACTCAGTGCAGTTCACAACGTTTTCCACGTGTCGAATCTAAAGAAGTGTCTGTCAGATAAGACCCTCATAGTTCCTTTGAAGGAGCTCACTATCGACGAACAGTTGCGATTCGTCAAGGAACCAGTTGAAATCACGGACCGGGATGTTAAGGTCCTCAGACGCACTAGAATACCTCTCATTCGAGTTCGTTGGAACTCACTTCGTGACCCAGAGTTCACCTGGGAACGCGAAGATCAGATGAAACAAAAGTATCCCCAACTATTCGCAAACAGTACAACCATTACTGAGGCTGAAGCTACGGAATTTCGGGACGAAATTCCAGATCAACGGGGGGAGGATGTGACACCCCAGGAAAACCAGGAAAACCATGCAACTTAACTAGCTTCCTCAGTGAGTACGTACCAAATTTCGGGACGAAATTTCTTTCAACTTGGGGATAATGTGACAACTCGTATTTCAAACCTATCTTTGTGATTAATGTAACCTATGTGAACACTGTGTGATTATATGAACTTTATTGATTGATTAAATGTTATGTTGATATGTTATATGATGATGTGACAACCCGAATTTTCAAGGTTGGTAACGTTTAAGATGGTGATCTTAACTCCTCGTTAATTCTCTCCTATGTGTTACATGTTCCGTACTATTATATTCTATTAAACGCTCACAACTTTTATAAACGTGTTTAACGTGTAATGTATTTGAGTGTGCTTGTATGCGTGGCGGGTTTTCTGTTGGGTCAATGGCTCGGGTAGGGCCGCACACAAGAATAGGACACACACCTTAGTTCTTTTATCTTAGCCCCACACTTAAGTCCGGCCCACACCACTTAAGCCCACCATTCATGGATCATGTATATCTTTAAGTAGGGCATGTATATTTTGGTTGTTTTGATTAATCACAACATCACAACAAAACCCTACCCTTTTCCCTCAAGATTTCGATCGGCAGGCGACCCCTTTCCCCCATCGAGTCAATCTTACACTTTAGAGACATCATCTTATTTAAATCGAGCCCACTGATCCCAATGATTTGTAAGTCCATATTCATGTTATTTGATAATAATTTGATCTTTTATATGCGTGATGTTGACTAACTAAAGTGTACATGTATGTTCTTTAAAATATGAAGCAATACTGTGATCTAGGTAGATGACGAAATTGTGATGTAATCAGCCATGTAATGAAATAGTGGTATGTTACATAAAAATTGAATGATGGGTGTGTATGTTATGGGCCGATCTGCATGTAAAAAGGGGTTTGTATGATGATGTCTAGTTTTGGATATTATGTGACTGATCCGATTTAATTGATTTCATGAATAATGATCAAGATGTAGGGTTGTATGCTAGCAAAACATAATGATTAGGTTGTCAGCCATTATTCAATTGTTGGTCCAATTAAAATATAGTAGGGTAAACATTTAGATAAGAACTCAAGGATGCATGTGATTTAATTCATATTGTCTGATCCATGCCATGTGAGTTTTGTATTTGGTCCAATCAGGTAGACTTTAATTTGGTGGTCCATGTGCTAATTGTAGAAAACAATGATGATATTAAAAGAATCAAAGAAACTGTGATATTAATTGGTATAAAGTTTGGAGGTTGCTATTTGATAAATCTTGATGTTAGTGAAGTATGGGGTCATGTAAATGTATTGGGCGGCGAAACATAAAGCAGGCCGCACCACAGGGTAGTGGATCCGAATTGAGTGTGGACCGAACATGTTTAATAGTTGGGCCGGTTGGGTTAAAACTGTGTAATGGGCCGTGAACTGTTGTGATTAGGATGTTGATGCGATAATGTTAACTGGGTCGAAGGGTTATAGCTAGTGATATTAATCCTGAGTAGACCCATAACATGATCGGTTTACACACTTGTGTGTTGGAAAACTTAATATTGAATAACCAACATGCATAAATCATGAATCGAACCAATCAATTAATAGAATACGTGTTAAGTGTTTGCTTGCTAATATTGGGGTTGAAGGATTAACTAGTATGATTGGATCTGTATATGTGTACTTCCTGTATTTTGGCTGGGTGATATGTGCGTGATGAATACCTAAATTGATCCTTCGTGAAGTATGTGGATCATAGTCTAATTGTTGTCGGTAACTATGTTAGGGCGTGTTTGACTGTTGATCAATTACTAAACAAGTAACAAATCTTACCGAGCAAACCAAGGTGAGTTCACACTCTACAAAGCATGGGATTACCTGGGGTTGGGAATGGGGTTAAGGAATATGGATTCCTCGTCCTTTCTTGGGTAGGACAGTAATGGTTCAGGAATGTAATTCCTCGTCCTTACGGACAGATAACTTTACTAGACCAAAACTCTATCACGAAGTCCCTCCTTTTTATATCGACTTAATCGCCGGGCCAATGGCGAGCGGGTCATTAGTTAGATAGCGTTATTTAGGTCTGACAAGCCTCACACCGTGCCACAGAGGACGGGCGTGAACTAATGGATCTGGGCACGTCAATGCTGATAGACATTGACAGTTCAGGGCACTTAAACATGACTACAGTCAGCAGTCGATATGGTAATGAGTCTAGTGTATACATGGGGTAGCCCCCACGGCCGAAAAGCCAGATAACTAATCATGGGGTAGCCCCCACGGCTGGATTGCCAGAGTAAACGGGATTAAAACAGAACATGTTTTTCAACTATGGGGTAACCCCCACGGCAGGGATGCCAGTTAAAGTAAACTGTTTTCGAAACAACTTAAAACAAACACCCAACTGTGAACTCGCTCAACATTATTGTTGACTCGTTACTACATGCTTTGCAGGTCAATAGGTACTTAGCTGGAGCTTGCACAAGGAAGAGTCGTTGTGGGACATGGACAGCTGTGTGCCATGTTAAACCTTTGGATATTTAAACTTATGTTTTGGTTTTAAACATTATGCTTCCGCTCACAACTTAAACTATGTTTGTTTTGGACACCAATCGTGTTGATTGGACTTTTATAATTAATTACTTGCTTGTTCAATATGACTGGTGGTTGATCCTGGTCAGTCACGCCTCCAAGCGGTGATACTCCGCGTGTGGATTTTGGGGGTGTGACAATGGGAATACTTAAAACCATCAAATTCTAGCCCATAGAGTGCAAAACCTTGGGTTAAAACCATTAAAACCTTAAAATTGGACCAACTTCAATGTATCTGCCAGAAATTTCAAAAATGGTCCATGCACTTGTAAAACTTGATTTTTGGCACTTTTAAGCCCCGTTAACCCCATTTCTGTAACACCTGTGCCTTCACGGCCATCAAACAAATACCAAACCAATGAAATATTATATTTCATACTTGGGATTTGTAAAAATATGTGTATAGTTTACACATATCAACTCTTGTTCAATTTCAAGCTTTAAATCGCTTTCTGGAAGGCTATACGCGCACTGATGCGTAAATATAACCAGTTTAATCCAACAAACACTCCGGAATAGTGAAATAGGCTTAACATACCTTAAATAACCTTTACATAACTTAGATATAAGTTTTGGAAGGTTTGGTGTGGTGAAATCAAAGTTTAATCGCTTACAGGGACTAAAGTTGACAAACTGCGAAAGTATGCCAATTTGAACTGTAACAGACATTCCGGAACATGACCATAAGTTAAACATACCATAAATATCCTTTACATAGCTTAGAAATAGGCTTTGAGGTGTTCGGTATGCTAAAATAAACTTTTGTGTCACTCAGGGACTAAAAGCGTCAAAAAGTGCACAAGTTTGCATTTTTACGCATAACTTACGTTCTGAATACATCCGGACATCCAAAAATTTATGTAAGCATGACTATATTATGCTTTAGTGTTTGGCTTGCAAAAAAATCCATTCGTCGCGTCATTTGGATCGTTTTTCGCGCTTGTGCGCATTCCGTCGTAATTAAGCGAACATCGCGTTCGTATGGCTAAACGAACCGACATCCGAGATATTTTTGAGCACATTTTAAGTTCCCTATACTTTAACTTCATTTTAGAGCTTTGAAATGGGGTTAACGGGCCTTAAACGTGTCGAAAATGGGCTGAATACATGACAGGGACCAAAAGTGTAAATCTGCCAAACTTAAGCCTAGCGGTGCGCTACACTTTTAGCGTAGCGATGCGCTAGGGGTCTGCTGACCAGATTCAGAGTTTCTAAACAGCAGGCTGCAGCTGTTTTAACCTCACCCACATGTTCCCAATTGTCTAGTCATGTGATAAGGATGGAATTTTAGTTACCATAAGGTCCCGACACTTGTACGGGTTGGATTAAGGCACGGTTTCCTTGAAACGATCCTAACGGTTACCCGAAAACTATATATACCCCATCACCCCAATGCAAAACTTACAAGAACTTTGATTTGAGAAACTCTAAGTTGAAACTATTGTTTCATACCTGAGATTTTTGAATCGAGGTTAGCATTCGGGGACCCTTCGTAAGTATTCTTTCATTCTTTTCCTTATTTTACTGCTTTTCGAGTCAGAAAGTCAAACTTTGTTTGACTTTCAGCGTTGACCAGTAATGGTCAATGCGAAGTTCGTTCGAACTTCGTAACGTGAGTGTAATCACGTTGGTCATAGTCCCTTGGGACTATGCCCACTGATTACCACGTTGTCTAGGGTCGTAGGGTAGGCGATCTAATAAATCGCCTATACCCTCGAACCCGACCCATTTGGTCGATCATTAGGATCCGACCAAACACATTAGGTGACCATAGTAGGTAGGGAATAACCTTCCGAGGTTATACCTTATGGTCACATCGTTTGGGTAGTTGTATGATAGGTAGTTTATATGCCTTAGGTAAATTACCAGAATACCCTTTTCATGTAGAATTGGTAATTAAGCATATGTAACCTAAACTTTTGTCACATAACTGATTATGTAACATATTTAGGCATATAACACTTGTCATAGGACTAGTTAGACGGTCCGAACGCGTTTCACGCGCACGACGCGTTAAAGTAGCATAAGCTACCTAAACGGGTCGTGATGGGTCGTAAGCAATTATGTTAGGTCTCATTTAGTATGTAGGCTTTGTTAAACCATATGACACGAGTCTCTACACTCGTTTGGTTTACAAACCCTCATTCTATCCGATCCTCCGATTTAGGTCCGGTTTATTAATGTAGTTACCTATAATAGGTGCCGTTTGATATTCCGAGATCTCTAGTATTACTTGGTGATTATCTTTAGACATCTGAGCAATCTCAGGCGAGTACATTATTCCCCTATTTTACTGTTTTCCAAACTGTTTTGGGGTGAAGCATGTGTACCTATCTGTTACTTTCATGTTTTCCAAAAGTATAATTGATTATACATGTTATTACTTATCTATTGACAAATTGAATGACTATCTATGATTTAAGCATTGATTTCTCAAAGAACATAAAATAAATTGTTGAATTGTACTTATTTTATGTTCACCAGACCGATTGTTAGTATGATATAGCGCTATAGGATTTGACACCCCATTCCTGTTGGCATGGAATGTCTGAAACCAATTTTTTGCTCCATCCAAATAGGAATTGCCTTTGTGGTATTTCTATAGTCTCAAAGGTGTATCTTGATGCACTAGGTCTGATTGAATTCTTAAATCACACTATTAAAGTATATTTTGATATACTCTCATGTGTGGTATTGTACAAAACCAACATATATTTTGTTAATCATCCAAAGCATATTTTGATATGTTATCTACTGAACAAAAACATAGTTTAATATGTTATTTATCACATCCAAAGCGTATTTTGATATGTTATCTATAAATCCGAAGTATACTTGTACTATACTATCTAAATCTATTCTTTTGAACAACGAAGGTATATTTAATGTACTATCTATCTATCTATCGATTTGGTTTAGTTTGATTAAGTGATTAAGTAACGATGCGTGTGTAATATGATGCAAGCATGGTGGATATGCCGCTGGTACTTCCTATATATAAGTGCTTGTATGGTATTACATACTGTAACGTTATTTGAATCATTTCAGTTTGAGATATATAACATTTATACAAATAACATACTTTTCACAAGACATTGTTTTACAAACAACATATATTATACAAACTCATTTACATGGTTATTCATTTAATCATGCATTATCCTCTTATTTATACATATCATCAGAACTTATCATTGATTTTCAAATAATTTACTAAAACAAATGTTTTTGGGTTAAGAGTCATGGCTACGAGGTTTTACAAATTATAAACAGCTTGATTTGAGTTGGTTATTTAAGTTGCAATATTATACTCTTTTCAAAAAAAAAAAGATTTTTAAATAAAGTATTGCAACGTCTAAACTAGCCATGATTTCGACACTCCTACAAAACCAATGTATTCGCCAGCATTTCTTTGCTGACCTCGTTTTTACACATGTTTCAGGTACTGCTTTGCAATGATTGTTGATACATGCTACATTTAGGATGGACTCATGCCTTAGCGACTTAAAACGAGACAATAACTAGTTAACTTATGTTATGTACCCTTTGTTTCTTGTTTAAACAATGTAAACTCTCATAATTGATTATTAAAACGAAACTTTAATTGCCATGGATTTGAAACGATTAATTCTGTTACAACACGCCCCGATGTTTCCGCCGCGATTTGTTGTTCTACGCGGTCGGGGTGTGACAGAAAAGATGGTATCAGAGCTAATGGTTATAGGGAATTAGGTTATTAGTAATGCTTTGACCTAGTCTATAACCTTCTTAGGACCCTAACGCGAGTTTACTTGCGTTTAGTCATAAAACAATACCGTCACCTATCCTTAGGCGACGACCACAACAAGAACATAAATTTCAAAACCGCTTTGAAAACTAATCATCTGTTCTAGGATGATTGATTACTAGGTTTTGAACCCTCTATTGTAAGGTTTTGAACTCTCTATTATATGGTTTTGAACCCTTTGAGTTTTCAAAATCTCGTCAAGGTTTTGGGTTTTTAATAATGTGAACACGTGCAAACTGGAAGGGTGAATGCCTGTATTCTGGGTTTTCTGGCTAGGCAAGCACTTCGTATACATCTCATCAGACGCGAGACCAGTTGTGCTTACCTGGGAATTCTTGGGATGAGTGTTCACTTATAGGCGAGCATGTCTTCGCGATACATTATTTTTGACCCATTTACTTTGATTAGTCACCGATCATTTGTTTGCCTTAGGTAACAAACAAATGATCGCAATCTTCATGCGTTATCATTCTGTTTTGATTGTCCAATAATCTTTCACCTGTTTCCCCTATGCCTTTCTTTTTCTTCAAGAATGTCTCTTCATCACGATGACGCCCAGATATCTGAGCAAGCAGCCAAATTCGCTCAGCGAATAGGCGAAGTAGTCCTGAAGACTGTGGAATTAGCTACTGCCATGTATCGTCTCCTGGATGAAGCCACTCAAGAGTCACCAAGACAGGCAGGACCTAGTCAGGTGACAACACCATCAGCCAATAAACCAATCGAGGAATCAAAGACCATGGATGAACAACCCCCTAAGAAGTCAAAGAAGCGAAAGGCTTCTCAGAACTTCGCCATTGTCGCTCAAAATGGTCAAGCCTTCCCCAACCAACCAGCTCAACCCCCTGCTAGGAAGTCATACAATGGAACTGCACTCTTGTGCAACCAATGTAACCTTCATCATCACCCTTATGTGAAGTGCCGCAAATGTCAGATTTGTGGACTTATAGGTCATACAGCAAGGGTTTGCCCAACTACAGCTGTACCAAATCAAGCTGGCGACACTCCTGCTCAAGCTCGTTTCTCACGAGGGCTTTGCTATAACTGTGGCGAGATGGGCCATTTCCTAAGGGATTGCCCAAAGCTTGCTAAGGCAAATCTGACCCACGGATGAGCAGTTGGCCGAGTAGAAGATGTTGCTATCTTATGCTTTTGTTTCTTTCGTTTTCTTGATTGTGAAACAATCTGTCTCGTTCATAAATAAAAGTAGTTGTTCACAGATTCTGATGTACAATTGTAGTTACATATGTGTAGGATTTTCCTATGATACCTACATCAAGGAACTATGTTCCTTACAAACTACTCTTGTGATTCTCTCTTTCAAATGATCGCTCATGATTCCCTCGAACATTTTAAGTACTCGTTTCATTCTAAGAAACAAAGTACAGAAGATAAAGTGACATTATGAGTGATCATGCTTCTGCACATCAGTGCCTTTGAATCCTTGGTTAGATAACTAAGGGTGTTTTCAAATCTCATACCCATTACGTTTTAATTTTTCAACATACACAGTACCAGTATTTCAAAACAATCTTCATGATCTCAAAACATTTCATATAGTTTGAAAACAATTTTTCTAGATGCATTGTCTATGTTATTTCAAAAACATTGGCCATGTTATCAAAACCAACCTTTCTAATTTCAAAATATTTCATATAGTCTGAAGACAATATTAACACAATACATTTTCTGATCAAGTGCATGATTTCGAAAAGCATCATTCATGTCTTTCAAAAACCTTATACATAATTTCAAAATTCATCTCGTATGATTTTAAAACATTTTTTGTAAATATATCTACCTAATACACCTACTTTATGATTTCAAAAAGTATTATATATAAGGTTTCAAAAACGTTAAACACATTTTTCTTAAAAGAACCCCATGCATAGTTTTCAAAAATATTTTTCCTCATACATTGACTTAACCTTCAAAATTCTGCTTCATATGTCGCCTTGACATATCAAGCATCTCAACTTCATAAGCATTTTACATCATGTTTTGACCTAAGCACATCCAGTGCAAGGTTTCAAAACATCTCCAACTTTTAAATCCATATGGGATCTTTTTATCCTCACAATTAGATCCTTGTGGATGATTATTATTCAAATCAGAGTCCTTAATTGGATTCCTTATGTACCTTAATTCGAACACTTCGGTTCCTAATAATCGAAATCGAATTTTCTTTTTAAATCTTTCTATCTTTATAGTTAGATTCTTGATAATGTTTAAAGTACCAAATGAAATCCACGAGATGGATTCCTATTGTACTTTAAATGCATGTACGCAATTTACAAGACAAATTAACAAACAATTTTGTGGTTATGTGACTATGTGTTTACTCATCTTATGTTTTCTTTTATGCATTTTTGGTGTTTTTACTACTCTGGATATTCTTTATCCAAATCCTTGCAGGATCTTTCATATCTTCATATGAGGGATTCGTAGCAGGATATTCAAAAGGTACTACCTTTAATCCTTAAATGGGCTTCTATGTAATAGTTAAGACCCTTGGATTATATAGTACCACTCCAAGATTCATAAGAGACCCTTTAGTGGTCTAGTCAAAAAGATTGATTCACAATTTGGTTAAAAAAATGACATCTAGTGATGTAGCTGAACAGACTCCTTGATAGTCTATTTAAATCATTTATTGATTTAGTCTAAAGGACTCTATGGCGGTCTAAGTCACGCTCATCACATGATTTTTCATTTGGTTTTACCCTACACATTATAAAATAGACTGTGTGAACTGTGCAAGGAATTCTCTAATTATGTATGCGCACATAATTATGAAATTTAGTGCACAGAAATCCAGTAAGATTTATTATGTGAAAGAACCGATAGCGACAACAATAACAAAATGAGGACGATGTAATGGAGGTACGGTGGACGCACCAATGACGCTTTATATACTTGTATATATAGGTATCCCTCTTACGTTGCAATCATGATGATTATTAAAGTTACTAGAAGTTCAGAAATCTAGCCAATATTGTTCGATCTTTTCAACTTCATGTTTTAAACTCTTACAAGTTTCCTCTAAATAAATTTCGGGACGAAATTTCCTAAAGTAGGGGAGACTGTAACACCTGTGCCTTCACGGCCATCAAACAAATACCAAACCAATGAAATATTATATTTCATACTTGGGATTTGTAAAAATATGTGTATAGTTTACACATATCAACTCTTGTTCAATTTCAAGCTTTAAATCGCTTTCTGGAAGGCTATACGCGCACTGATGCGTAAATATAACCAGTTTAATCCAACAAACACTCCGGAATAGTGAAATAGGCTTAACATACCTTAAATAACCTTTACATAACTTAGATATAAGTTTTGGAAGGTTTGGTGTGGTGAAATCAAAGTTTAATCGCTTACAGGGACTAAAGTTGACAAACTGCGAAAGTATGCCAATTTGAACTGTAACAGACATTTCGGAACATGACCATAAGTTAAACATACCATAAATATCCTTTACATAGCTTAGAAATAGGCTTTGAGGTGTTCGGTATGCTAAAATAAACTTTTGTGTCACTCAGGGACTAAAAGCGTCAAAAAGTGCACAAGTTTGCATTTTTACGCATAACTTACGTTCTGAATACATCCGGACATCCAAAAATTTATGTAAGCATGACTATATTATGCTTTAGTGTTTGGCTTGCAAAAAAATCCATTCGTCGCGTCATTTGGATCGTTTTTCGCGCTTGTGCGCATTCCGTCGTAATTAAGCGAACATCGCGTTCGTACGGCTAAACGAACCGACATCCGAGATATTTTTGAGCACATTTTAAGTTCCCTATACTTTAACTTCATTTTAGAGCTTTGAAATGGGGTTAACGGGCCTTAAACGTGTCGAAAATGGGCTGAATACATGACAGGGACCAAAAGTGTAAATCTGCCAAACTTAAGCCTAGCGGTGCGCTACACTTTTAGCGTAGCGATGCGCTAGGGGTCTGCTGACCAGATTCAGAGTTTCTAAACAGCAGGCTGCAGCTGTTTTAACCTCACCCACATGTTCCCAATTGTCTAGTCATGTGATAAGGATGGAATTTTAGTTACCATAAGGTCCCGACACTTGTACGGGTTGGATTAAGGCACGGTTTCCTTGAAACGATCCTAACGGTTACCCGAAAACTATATATACCCCATCACCCCAATGCAAAACTTACAAGAACTTTGATTTGAGAAACTCTAAGTTGAAACTATTGTTTCATACCTGAGATTTTTGAATCGAGGTTAGCATTCGGGGACCCTTCGTAAGTATTCTTTCGTTCTTTTCCTTATTTTACTGCTTTTCGAGTCAGAAAGTCAAACTTTGTTTGACTTTCAGCGTTGACCAGTAATGGTCAATGCGAAGTTCGTTCGAACTTCGTAACGTGAGTGTAATCACGTTGGTCATAGTCCCTTGGGACTATGCCCACTGATTACCACGTTGTCTAGGGTCGTAGGGTAGGCGATCTAATAAATCGCCTATACCCTCGAACCCGACCCATTTGGTCGATCATTAGGATCCGACCAAACACATTAGGTGACCATAGTAGGTAGGGAATAACCTTCCGAGGTTATACCTTATGGTCACATCGTTTGGGTAGTTGTATGATAGGTAGTTTATATGCCTTAGGTAAATTACCAGAATACCCTTTTCATGTAGAATTGGTAATTAAGCATATGTAACCTAAACTTTTGTCACATAACTGATTATGTAACATATTTAGGCATATAACACTTGTCATAGGACTAGTTAGACGGTCCGAACGCGTTTCACGCGCACGACGCGTTAAAGTAGCATAAGCTACCTAAACGGGTCGTGATGGGTCGTAAGCAATTATGTTAGGTCTCATTTAGTATGTAGGCTTTGTTAAACCATATGACACGAGTCTCTACACTCGTTTGGTTTACAAACCCTCATTCTATCCGATCCTCCGATTTAGGTCCGGTTTATTAATGTAGTTACCTATAATAGGTGCCGTTTGATATTCCGAGATCTCTAGTATTACTTGGTGATTATCTTTAGACATCTGAGCAATCTCAGGCGAGTACATTATTCCCCTATTTTACTGTTTTCCAAACTGTTTTGGGGTGAAGCATGTGTACCTATCTGTTACTTTCATGTTTTCCAAAAGTATAATTGATTATACATGTTATTACTTATCAATTGACAAATTGAATGACTATCTATGATTTAAGCATTGATTTCTCAAAGAACATAAAATAAATTGTTGAATTGTACTTATTTTATGTTCACCAGACCGATTGTTAGTATGATATAGCGCTATAGGATTTGACACCCCATTCCTGTTGGCATGGAATGTCTGAAACCAATTTTTTGCTCCATCCAAATAGGAATTGCCTTTGTGGTATTTCTATAGTCTCAAAGGTGTATCTTGATGCACTAGGTCTGATTGAATTCTTAAATCACACTATTAAAGTATATTTTGATATACTCTCATGTGTGGTATTGTACAAAACCAACATATATTTTGTTAATCATCCAAAGCATATTTTGATATGTTATCTACTGAACAAAAACATAGTTTAATATGTTATTTATCACATCCAAAGCGTATTTTGATATGTTATCTATAAATCCGAAGTATACTTGTACTATACTATCTAAATCTATTCTTTTGAACAACGAAGGTATATTTAATGTACTATCTATCTATCTATCGATTTGGTTTAGTTTGATTAAGTGATTAAGTAATGATGCGTGTGTAATATGATGCAAGCATGGTGGATACGCCGCTGGTACTTCCTATATATAAGTGCTTGTATGGTATTACATACTGTAACGTTATTTGAATCATTTCAGTTTGAGATATATAACATTTATACAAATAACATACTTTTCACAAGACATTGTTTTACAAACAACATATATTATACAAACTCATTTACATGGTTATTCATTTAATCATGCATTATCCTCTTATTTATACATATCATCAGAACTTATCATTGATTTTCAAATAATTTACTAAAACAAATGTTTTTGGGTTAAGAGTCATGGCTACGAGGTTTTACAAATTATAAACAGCTTGATTTGAGTTGGTTATTTAAGTTGCAATATTATACTCTTTTCAAAAAAAAAGATTTTTAAATAAAGTATTGCAACGTCTAAACTAGCCATGATTTCGACACTCCTACAAAACCAATGTATTCGCCAGCATTTCTTTGCTGACCTCGTTTTTACACATGTTTCAGGTACTGCTTTGCAATGATTGTTGATACATGCTACATTTAGGATGGACTCGTGCCTTAGCGACTTAAAACGAGACAATAACTAGTTAACTTATGTTATGTACCCTTTGTTTCTTGTTTAAACAATGTAAACTCTCATAATTGATTATTAAAACGAAACTTTAATTGCCATGGATTTGAAACGATTAATTCTGTTACAACACGCCCCGATGTTTCCGCGGCGATTTGTTGTTCTACGCGGTCGGGGTGTGACAATTTCAAGGCTCTAAAATGAAGTTAAAGTATAGGGAACTTGAAATGTGCTCAAAAATATCTCGGATGTCGGTTTGTTTGGTCGTACGGTTGCGTTGTTCGGTTAATTACGACGGAAATCGTAACGAACGCAAAAAGGATCCAAATTACGCGATGAATGGAATTTTATCATGCCAATCACTAAAATAAAATATTTTAATGATTACATAAATTTTTGGATGTCCGGATATATTCAGAACGTAAGATATGCGCGAAAATGCAAACTTGTACACTTTTTGACGCTTTTAGTCCCTATTGATCAAATAAGTTTATTTTAGCATACCAAACCCCTCAAGCCTATTTCTAAGATATGTAAAGGATATTTAGGGTATGTTTAACTTATGATCAAGTTCTGGAATGTTTGTTACTGAACAAATCGACATACTTTCGTAGTTTGACACAGATAATCCCTACGATCGAATAGACTTGTTTTCAACACACCAAACCATCCAAAACTTATTTCTAGGTTATGTAAAGGTTATTTAAGGTATGTCAAGCCTAGGTCACTATTCCGGAGTGTTTTTCGCGTTAAACTGACTACGTTTACGCACTAGTTTGCGTATAACCTTCCAGAAAGCGATTTAAAGCTTGAAATCGAACTCGAATCAAATCATAAAATCAACAAACACAAATACACACATAATAACACCAAAACACATTGTTTTATTCATAATATTAAACATTAACATTGTCTTACATTATACATCGATTACAGAACACAGTTGTCACAGTCTCCCCTACTTTAGGAAATTTCGTCCGGAAATTTTAACTAGAGGAAACTTGTGAGAACAATTGCGGATATTTCGCCTTCATTTGGTCCTCACATTCCCAAGTAAAATCTGGGCCACGTTTGGACTCCCAGCAAACCTTGACCAATCGAATCCGTTTGTTTTCATCAACTGTTTGACTGCACGGTCCATTATCTCCATGGGTTTCTCGACAAAGTGCATCGTTTCATCAACTTGAATCTCGTTGAGTGGAATGTGATGATCAGCATCAGCTAAACACTTTCGCAAATTGGACACGTGAAAATTCGGATGAATATTTCCAAGCTCTGGAGGTAGCTCTAATCGATAGGCAACCTTTCTAACTCTTTCAACAATCTTAAATGGTCCAACATATCGTGGTGCAAGTTTCCTTTCTTTCCAAATCTCACCACTCCCTTCCAAGGTGACACCTTGAGTAGGACACGGTCTCCGACTTGAAATTCTAAGGGCTTGCGTCGCATATCCGCATAACTCTTTTGACGGCTTCTAGCTGTCACAAGATTATCAAGGATTTTCTTGATTTTATCTGTTGTTTCCAGAATGAGCTCAGGTCCAGTAAGCTGAGCTTCACCGATCTCATTCCAACAGACAGGTGAATGACCCTTTGACCGTATAAAGCTTCGAATGGTGCCATATTGATACTAGCATGATAACTATTATTGTAAGAGAACTCGATCAATGGAAGATGAGAATCCCAATTACCACCAAAGTCTATCACGCATGCTCTAAGCATATCCTCCAAAGTTTGAATCGTCCTCTCAGATTGTCCATCTGTTTGGGGATGATAAGCAGTGCTTAGATTTAGTTGGGTTCCCATAGCAGATTGCATGGTCTTCCAAAAATGAGATGAAAATCGAGCATCACGATCAGATATGATATCCAAAGGAACACCATGTCGAGATACAATCTCATTAACATAAATCTTTGTAAGTTTATCAGCAGACAGATCCTCGCGAATCGGAATAAAATGAGCTGACTTCGTTAATCGATCGATAACAACCCAAATAGGATCATGACCGTTAGATGTACACGGTAACTTAGTGATGAGATCCATCGCAATGTTCTCCCACTTCCAAACCGGTATCTCTGGTTGTACAAGCAAACTAGATGGTCGTTGATGTTCAGCCTTGACTTTGAGACAAGTTAGGCATTTTGATACGTACAAAGCAACATCCTTCTTTATACCAGGCCACCTGTACTGAGTACGAAGATCCTTGTACATTTTATCAGCACCAGGATGGATGGAATATCAAGACTTATGAGATTCGTCCATCACTAAAGTGCGATGATCGTCTTGTTTTGGAATCCACAAACGATCCTTGAAGTAGAGTAACCCATCGTCTTTCCTTTCGAGTTTAAGCTCAACTTGAAGCGGTAGCTCATATTTCAAAAGGCCTTTGATCACACAAGACCGTTGAGCTTGAAGGACACGAGATTGAATATCAGATTGAGTTCGAACATAATGAAACTTGACTCGCTCTTTTCGACTAAGCGCATCGGCTACGACATTCGCCTTACCAGGATGGTAGCGAATTTCGCAATCGTAATCGTTTAAGAGTTCAACCCAGCGTCGTTGCCTCATATTCAAGTCCTTTTGATTAAGAATATGCTGGAGACTTTTGTGGTCTATGAATACCACACACTTTGTTCCATAAAGATAGTGTCTCCAGATTTTTAGAGCAAAAACCACAGCTCCTAACTCAAGATCATGAGTCGTATAGTTCTTCTCGTGAACTTTTAGCTATCTTGACGCATACGCCATAACTTTACCTCGTTGCATAAGAACACAACCAAGGCCTAAATTAGATGGGTCACAGTAGACAACGAAATCATCATTTCCTTCGGGTAAAGATAACACAGGAGCATCATATAGCTTCTATTTCAGCATTTGGAACGCTTCTTCTTATTTGGGTCCCCACTCAAAAGGCTTATTCTTCTGAGTCAAAGCAGTGAGTGGAACCGCAATCTTCGAGAAATTTGAAATAAACCGACGATAATAACCGGCGAGACCAAGAAAAGAACGAACTTCTGTTGGTGTCGTTGGTGTATTCCAATCCTTAATTGCAACAATCTTGGATGGATCCACATGAATACCCTGCTCGTTGACAATATGACCTAGGAACTGAACTTCCTTAAGCCAGAATTCACACTTGGAGAATTTGGCGAAAAGTTGTTCCTTCTTCAGGAGTTCCAATGTCAAACGAAGGTGTTGCTCGTGATCGGCTCGAGACTTTGAATAAATGAGAATATCTTCGATGAACACAATGATGAACTTGTCTAAATAAGGTTTACAGACCCTATTCATTAAGTCCATGAAGATAGCTGGGGCATTCGTCAAACCAAAAGGCATGAGATTAAACTCATTGTAACTATATCTTGTACGGAATGCAGTTTTGGGAATATCTTCTTCGAGAACACGAAGTTGATGATACCCAGAATGCAGATCGATCTTGGAAAAGCATGATGCACCTTGCAGCTGGTCAAATTGATCATCGATTCGTGGTAGGGGATATCAATTCTTGATGGTAAGCTTGTTCAGCTCACGATAATCGATACACATTCGAAATGATCCATCTTTCTTTTTCATGAAGAGGACAGGAGCACCCCAAGGTGAATAACTTGGTCGGATGAATCCTTTATCAGATAACTCTTGAAGCTGTTTCGATAACTCTTGCATCTCAGACGGTGCAAGACGATAAGGTGCTTTCATAATCGGGTTGGCATTGGGTACAAGATCAATATGAAACTCGACTTGACGAACTGGAGGCAAACCAGGCAGTTCATCAGGAAACACCTCTGGATAATCCCGAACAATCAGAATATCTTGAATACTCTTGCTCTTGCCTTTCTCCTCGGTGACATGTGCCAGAAAAGCAACATATCCTTTTCGTAAATAACTTTGGGCTTTCGTACACGACATGAGCTTCAATCCACCAGATGGTTTCTTGCCACGAACTTCTAAAACTTCACCAGAAGACAAAGGAATACGAACAATCTTATCGAAACAAACCACCTCAGCATGATGTTTGGTTAACCAATCCATCCCAACAATAATGTCAAAACTCCCAAGTTGCATCGGCACGAGGTCAATAGGAAAAAGATGGTTATCGAGGTTCAACTGACAATTGAGAATAACATAATCGAGTACAAGAGGTTTACCAATAGCAACTTTGACAGATAAGGGTTTCCTAAGTTTAGTTCTAGGTATCGCAAGCAAAGGCTTAAAAGATAACGAAACAAAACTTCTATCGGCACCAGAATAAAAAAGAATAGATGCAGGTCGATGGTTAACAAGAAACGTACCATTGAAAACGAGGTTGTCAGCTCTAGCCTCGTTTGCATTCAGATTGAACACTCGTCCACGAGCAGGGTTTACATTGGCATTTGTAACGGCATTCGAATTCACTAACCTCTGGCAGTTGTTGCGGAAATGACCCATTTCACCGCAATTGTAACACGAACCTGGTGGAAATCTCGCAGCATTCCCCTGAACCTGTGCTGGAACCTGAGCAACCTGATTCTGACCCAAACGACAAATGTTGGCCAGATGCCCAAGTTTACCACACGTAGTGCATTGCTTGCAAGCTTGTTGTGCAACATGATGACCATTGCAGCGAGCACAATGAGGTACGGTACCAGCATATACATTCTTCGCAGGAGGTTGAGCCTGTGGGTTCTGAGCAGTAACAGCAAAATTCTGGGAAGCCTTGTGCTTCCTTGATTTCCTTGACGACTCGCCTTTCTTACCCTTACCCTTTTCCTTATCTTTAACAGAATCAGTTGACTTTTTCTTGTCACCCTTGCGGGTAACTTTACCTTTCCTGACTTGAGACTCAGTCAGGGTAGCAGACAACTCGATCGCTTGATGAACAGTAGTAGGATTACTGCCAGTCACAATGTCTTGCACAGAATCGGGTAGACCATCAATGTACCTCTTGATTGCCTTCTCCAACGGGGTAACCATAGTGGGACACAATAAACTCAGCTCTTCATAACGATCCGTATACGCACGGTGTTCACCCCATCTTGATTTAGATCGTCAAACTATCGTTCCAACGCTCGAATCTCGTGACGGGGACAGAACTCTTTCATCATGAGAGCTCGAAGCTCTTCCCATGACTGTGCCAATGCCACTTCGGCACCCCTATCACACATTACTCCATTCCACCACGTAAGAGCACGTATATCGAACACACTTGATGCAAACTCAACCTTACGCTCATTCGGACACTGCACATGTCTCAATGTGCTCTCGATACTCTCGAACCATTGCAGGAGCGCGGTTGCTCCTTGAGACCCAGAAAACTTCAGCGGCTTAGCAGAATTGAAATTATTGAATTACACTAAGCATTATTGTTATTATTGTTGTTGTATAATTGATGGATCTGGGTCACTACGCCTGGAAGCACAGCAGCCACTTGTTGAGCGACAAGGGCTGCGACTTCTTCATTATTTAGAGGTTGTGCATCACGTCGAGGAGGCATTGTCTAAAAGAACAATGAAACATGAGAAACGAGTGAGGTTGACAATTGGAAAAAAACAAAAGAGGCATTGAAAAACATCGACAAAACACAAGGAAGGCGAACATTTGTTCGTTACCTCGAACAAACAAATGACACGCAGTGACTAATCAAAGTAAATGGGTTAAAAATAATATATCACTGAAGACATGCTCGCCTATAAGTGAACACTCACCCCAAGAGTTCCCAGGTAAGAGTGACTGGTCCGATTATGTGGATTTGTACGAACACTCTAGCCTTAGACAGAAAACTCAGGGTACAGGCATTCACCCTTCCAGTTTGTACGTGTTCACACTATTTAGACCCAAACTTTGACAAGATTTTGAAACTTAGAGGGTTCAAAACCTAGTAATCAATCATCCTAGAACAAATGATTAATTTTCGAAGCAGATTCGAAATTTGTGTTCTCATTGGGGTTATCACCTAAGGGTAGGTGACTGTTTTGTTTTAAAATCTAAACGCAAGGAAACTTGCGTTGGGATCCTAGAAAATTATAGTCTAGGTCAAAGCATTACTAATAACCTAATTCCCTATAACCATTGGCTCTGATACCAACTCTTCTGTCACACCCTGACCGCGTTAAAACAACGAAACCGCGGCGGAAACGTCGGGGAGTGTTGAAACAGAATTATTGTTTCACAACCACGGATACAAAAGTTTCGTTTTATTGAATTATTAAGTATTGTACATTGTCTTAAAACCAAACAAACAAGTTACATTTCGTCTATCATTGTTTTTATATCACTAAGGCCATGTCCACATCCTAAGTGAACACGCTTCCTAGCAATCAACATCATGCAACATCACCTGAAGCATATGTAAAAACAAAGTCAGCAAAGAAATGATGGCGAGCACATAGGTTTAATGAGAGTGTCGGATTCATGGCTCGTTTACATGTTGCAATACCTTATTAAAAACCTTGTTCTGAAAAGTGCATAATATTGCAGCATAATTAACCATCTCAAATCAAGATGATTATAACTTAAAAAAAATCTTGTAGCAATGATTCTTAACCCCAAAACATTTGTTTTAGTAAACCAAATTGTAAGACATCTCGTAAAAACTCGTTAATAAACTCGTATGGTTTATATTATTTAGAAAACATCGTTGTGTGACATCGTTTCAAAATCGTTTCCCAAGTGAACTAAATAATGATACAAAATATAATATGACAAAAGAACTTATATATAAGAAGTACCAGCGGCGTATCTACCATGCTTTCATCACATCATACCCATCCCATTATTTAATCACTACCCAAAAGCCAATCGTTTATCCTATTCGTTTAACTCGTTAAAATCGTTTTCGTATCGTTTAAATCGTTTAACTCGTCCCAAAATCGTTTTCGTTTTAATTGTGAAACTACTTTTGGTCGTCTCGCTAATAACATTCAAACCTTCGTAACTCGACTATCTCGCTTCTCATATTAACAAACCACCAAAGGGTAAGTTAACAATCACAGATTCAGTCGTTACCCACATAACCCCCACACATAACCATGGGTGCTGTCTGATAACGGGATTTGTCAGATCCTATGGTACAATAACCTAATACTGGTCGGCTTGATCAATGTTAATGAATGTCATTCGTTATGTAAATATGTCCAACAAGTTTGTTCACATTATCGAAATCGTTATTAATTTTGTATAAACCATATTAATTATTTTTGAAACCATCGTTAAAACCTCGAAAACATTTAACACATATGAATCACCCCAAAACAATTGAAAACAGTAAAATAGGGGACCTATGTACTCACATGAAGTGCAAAGTATCCTTAATCAAAAGAACTCAACAAGCTCAGGCAAATCAAGGAAGCTCAAGCAGCACCTAGTAATCGAATCACTAGATAAATAATCAGCACCTAAATCGGGAGATTGGATAGAATTAGGTCTCGTAACCCAAATGAGTATTGGAACTCATGTGATATGGTTTAACAAAGCCTACATTCTAAATCGGAACCTAACCTAAGTGCTTTCTACCCATTACGATCCACTAAGGTAGCTTACGCTACTTTAACGCGTCGTTCTCGCAAAAGCGCGTTCGAGACATCTAACTAGTCCTATGACAAGTATTATATGCCTAAACA